>SNQJ01S0177080.1:0-19866 GCA_010110895.2 Picea sitchensis | reverse complement strand
ATTAGTAATGTTTTCTACATGGATGATAGTGGCTTTAGTAAGATGTAACAGGGTTCAAATGGCTAACAATATACTGTCAGTTGTCATGATTGTGTTACAGTTGATCTTGATGAGACAGGTGCACAGGATAGAGTTCAGAGACAGAAGGCAATTCGGGTGGCCTATCCCGAGCTTTTTGACTGGTCAGTAACCTTTTGGGGACCAAAAGGTCTTTTTGTGGGGAGGTGTGATCCAGAATCGGATCCAGAAGCCTGACAGGGCTTAAAAATGCTCAGAACTGAAAGTGCTCGGAATCCGACGAAACCAACTCCATTGCGTCCGTCTCGTCTTCCTGATTCCGGCCATATATTTACTTCGTTGAACGGGCTCTGTATGCGAAAGATATCGCGTTCTATCCGAAAACCCAAACAGGGAAAAAAAAAAGAGGATGATTGTACAATCCGTACAGTGCCACGTGGCATGCTGACTGTACATGTCGTACGGCCGTACAGATGATGTGGAAACCCCTGAAGACGACACGTGGTAGGCTGATGTGGCATACGACAGACAGTTGGACCAATCTACGGGTGACACATGTCACCACTGTAAGGGTGACACGTGGCACGGGATGACGTCAACAGCTTACTAGGCAGGTACGGTGGCAGGGTACGTGGCAGGTGACGTGGACCAATCGGCAATTGACACTTGGCACTTTGTGGTTGGTTGTTGAGGTGCCATGTGGCCCAGTCATGGGCTGCCACGTGGCACCCTGTGGTTGGTTGATGGTTTATGTAAAATTTATATGGCTTCGTCGGGGTCGAACCCCCGACCTATCCTCCGGGCAACAGACCGGCAGGATCGGGCTAACCGCCCGCTCCACATGTGGGTCTTAACAAATATATGTTAAACATTTTATTTATGTTTGTTTAAAGTTCTGTTCAGCGAGGGAAAGGGTCGGGGCTTAGCCCCAGCCCTCGGCACAAAACACACGACCATGTAATCACGCCTTGTAGCCAGGAGCCAACGCACGGGAGGTTTAAACTTGCACGGGAGTGGATAGGGACCAGCCCTCGGTTCTCGGGTAGGTCACATGTGACCCGGAGCTGATCCGACAAGAGCGCACGGGGGGTTATATTGTTAAGCCCATGGACCTATACAAGCGCCCCACGACTAGGAGCTAGCGCAGGGGAAGGGCCAGCGCATAGCCCGAGGGGCTAGCGCTCGGCCACATGGCCCGATGTGACCAGGAGCGCGCGCCCTATTTTTAAACAAAAGTGGGTATTATTGCTAAAGTTTGGATTTTCATTGATATTATGCCTGTAATTAATTGATTTTCTCCATTTTTGGGAGATATTGGGCATTTTTGGAGCCCAAATTTTAGGAGGAAGTTGGGGATGGATAACCAACTTCAGATCTATATAAACCAGGCCTGTTTGAGGCCATGGAGGACAGTCAGAGCAGAGTTATGTTGAAGGGAAGCCAAGCCAAAGCCATTTTTATGCAGGGGAGCTATTGAGGAGCAGACGCTTGCGGGCCATTTCTGGGAGCTCCGGACGTCCGTTTTGCGTGTCGTTTTCTTTGCAGGGTTCTAGAGATATGGAAGAACATGACCAGATCATTCTTGTAGCCAATTGGAACTGCTGCGATGTACTTTTGAGCTTTTGAACAGAAATAAAGAAGCCTCCCCCACAGAGACAAAAGGCCCAGAGATGTAGGCAAAGTTGTGCCGAACTCCGTTATCAATTCTCGCGTTATGGTTTGTTGTCTATTAATTCATTTCAGATCTGCATATGTGTATATGGCTTTCATAATTCCTCTTATTTCCTCATTCTTTCATTAAGCTTCTCAATTGGATAATTAACGCATGCAAAACTAAAACTCAACCATAGTCATTAAAAGATCCTACAGATCATTCGCCCAGGGATCCCCGAGAAAGCAATGAAAAGCTTCTCAGTCAGAAAAGGGGACCCATAAGATAACATAAACACTCAAGGTATTAGTCGATGGATAGGGGGTCTCATCACGAGCCAACCTATTATGACCATAGGAATGTAGCGGTATGACACTACCATCTATATGGTCACAAAACCAGGGTAGTGGCTCTTGGTGGCATAGCCAAGAGAAAGGGGCTCTCATCACGAGTCGGCCTTCTCATTTTCGTGAAATGTTTGTGGATAATGTTGTCACCTCTGGTCATCAATCCAGGACAATGGCCCTCAACTATTCCCTTGAAGCATAAGAGAAAAATATCAAAAGAAATAAAGCTAAGAGTAAAAGGCAATGAATGGGCTAGGAAACATTTGCATTTATGACAAGGTGCAGCTTGCCCTCTACAAAGGCACTCACAGGTAAGATTTTATATTTCCCTATTATTACATGCACCCCATGCCCAAACATCTACCCCATTCCACCTCATACACTTACATGACCTAGATTAGACCCCACCTGGGAAACATCCCAAACTTAAGAGAGGTTAGCCCAATAGGACACCCTGAGACCTTCTCCAAACCTAACTTGTCAAATTGCATAACGTCTTTGAGCATTTGTCTGGGTTAAGGGGGGTTTGATGCACATGTTTGGGTAATTTAATTATTGGATGTGATTTACATGCTATGATGCATGTGACTTATGAACCCCTGGAGGGAGTACTTGTTGTTGTTGCAAGACCTTGCTCGATGGATAGGTACACATAAGGGAATGATTAGCTCGGACCTTTATGGGGGCTTAAATCCCGTAGATGGATGTTGAAACCCCATCCAAGGGTAAGAAGAAATTGAATTCTTGCACCGAGAGAAAGAACGACATTGCCTTTGGAGGCACCCTGGCAGACCTAGACCCAGGGGACCTTGCTCTTCCCGCGTGGGCGTTAACCCTTGAGGGCCATAGACGTCACCATCATAGCCCTAGATGTCACCCAAAGCTAGGGTTTCATTTTTGGAGGCATTGGTGAGCCTAGTGGCACGTGTGGGCATCATTTGGGGCTTCTGGAGGCCAACCACCCCACTTTTCCAGCCTAATGTTTCACTTATGGGGCTCAACGTCACCCTAGAGGGGCATGAAGTCACCCTTGGAGGTGTTTCTAATTGCAAATTAATTCTATTGTGTCAAAATCGAATTTTGTTGAAAATTGGCCAAGTCAACCTTGTTTTTGACCTGAAAATTAATGAAAGGTCAAAATTTTGTATAAATAAACATAAAGCACTCTCATTTTTACATAACAACTTGTCCTTGGAGACAATAGGTCTGAAATTTGTGCCCTATTAGGGTTATTGGCTGAAATTGTGAGGTGTCACTCTTGTTTAAGGCTTATTTTTGCAACTTGGATCAATTTTTGGAAGTTTATGGTAATCTTGCATGGTATTCTCATGATTATTCTTGGTGCAAGAAAGTGAAATATGCATTTTGTCATCTATTGAATGGTTTATTGTATGGTTTTATTTGCTCATACAAGATTATGAAATTGCACGGTGTATTTAAGGCTTGAAGTAAGAAACTTAAGTTGCTACTTTCTTACTTTTTATTTGCCAAGCTTTTCATTGAATTGATCTAGTAACTAGTGAAACCCTAGAGCCCTAAATTTCTAGCACTCTAAGGGTTTGGACTTAGTTATTTTTGCATAATTTTTACTCCATAAGAAGGCTAAGGAGAGAAAGGCACTAGGGCCTAGAATTTCCTACACCGTGGCATCTTGTCTCTTGAGGTCAAAGTATAGGGGGACTTAAGTTACTACTTCTCCTATAAAATTTCCCTCTTAGACTTTTTTGCATCATCATAATTGATTTGTAGCCTTAGAAGAAGTCGTCCACATTGACTCCATTACCCTTGAAGGCACTAGTCCTCTTCTCTTACTTCTTGACAAGACTCAACTCAAACTCCTTCACTTCATACTCAAACTCGTTCACTTCATACTCTACTAATTTGCTAACTTAGTCGAGTAATACTAACAGCTAATTTGTTGTTGTCATAATCACTGCTACAACTATCATTTTGCATCCTATATTAGCTTACTAACCATCTAAGTCATCCCAAAATTTGTACAAGGAAATGTATTATCAATAAGTGTTAAAGTGTATGTTTAATTTCCTTTTTAGAGTGCAAATTCTGAAGTTGGTACCGTTGTCATAGTTGTTGTTACAACCATTGTTGCAGCCCTTAACATCCATAAAATCATCCATAAAACCATTGGGCATTTGTATAACTAAGCGAACTATAATCATTGGATATTGAAGTAGAGTCGTATTGCTTTATTATAGTACTTTTCTGAAGTGGTTTCATTGTTGTCATCATCATTAATTAATGTTGTTATAAATGTTTGGACAACCATTTAAGTCATTCATTGACTTGTATTTATCTTGAAAAGTGTGAGTGACAAACCATTATCAAGTTTGCAAGACTATTGTATCTCTTCCTTGTCATCATAGCTTGCACCTTTCAAGATACATTGTTACTACTCTGATCTCACTTTCATTGTATAGTAACTTGTTCATGCAGAACATAATTTGTTTAATAAGTCATTGATTATAAGTGTTTCTACTAACGTTTGATGTTTCATTGGTAAAGGGCGGGTACAAACCCATTTTCGTTTTCCCTTGGTCCCTTTCAACTTCACCAAAGTGACTTCTTATGTTGAGTGACCTAGAGAGAGGGGTGGGATTTCACCGTTTATTTTTTCCCTTCATCAACCAACTAGGTCCTGGGACGTATCCCTTGGAGTGAGGTTTTCCTCCTCCTAAAGAGAAAGAGGTACCCTATTGGGGTGACAGTGATAGGGTTACCTCTATGTTATGTCAATCTATGCCTACTTGCCTTTAGGCTCGGGCAAGTATAGATTGTTCCATAACATGGACCATTTTCCAAACTAGAAAATGAATGTCCGTCGGAAATCTCGAAACACTTTCCGAACTGGAAAGGAACTGTCCATCCTAGACCATTTTCTGAACTGGAAAATGATTGTCCATAAATCAAATAACATATCAGTGCTCCCTCCCAACCTAGGAGTAATCACTTCCTTTTCCAATAAGGAATTTGTCTGCACGAGCCCCAGCTTGTCTCTTAAGTACACAAACTTTTCATCTTGGACAGAGGTTTTTACCAAAATATATGTTATCTGCTCATTTGTGGACATATACTAAAGAACCACTTCTCTCTTCTGGACTTTATCATAGAGAATATAATGCTTGATCTCAATGTACTTCGACGTGTCATGGAACACCATTTTCTCTGAAAACTTCACATAGCTATGATCATTACAATATATCATGGTTGAATTCATCACCTGATCATATGGTTTGGAAACCAACTTATAGAGCCACATTTATTTTGTACAAGCATTACAAGCTGCAATATACTTTGCTTTTGTAGTGTTGAGTGCAACAAACTTTTGTTTCCTGCTTGTTCATGACATCGTGGCAAAGCTCAAACTGAAACATATCCAATTATCACTTCTTCTGTCATAGGAAGTTTTCGCCACACTTTTATTGTATATGAGATACTTTGCATCAAGTTGCTTGAATACATACAAGGTCCTCTTCCATTTGCATACATGGGTGTCTCTATGGTATAAGATTATTTCTCAATTTTCTTTATAGGGAAGAACAATATTTAAATCCATGGATATTGCAAGAGGTATATCTGGTTTATTGGAACAAGTTGTCGTCATAGTCTTCTCCCTCCTTCGAGAAGAATATCTAATATCTGGTTTTGGCCTATCTGGAAGTTGTTACATATATAATATCTTCCACAAGAATTGTCACCAAATGTTGTCAAGATACTTCATCCTTTTCCAAATACATTACTTGACTAGTAATCATCGTAATAGTAATCCTTATCTTGTTATTCTTCCATAGGTGTCATTTCACTGACCATATTATCTTCTAAGAAATAGATATAAATGATATGTACATGAAATATATAAGCATGGTATGTGCAAGGACTATGTTCCAGAAGAATATTGTTACCTTGACTAGAAGAAGAAATTTGCTTCATCTTATTTGACTTTCTTTGAGGGTTCCTTTTCTTCGGCAATTGTTGCTTCATGTGTTTCCTTCCTTTTCTTTAAATTGGGACAGTGATTCTTGTAGTGACCATATTTTTCAACAGTTGAAGCATTTTTTTTTGACATATCCTTCTCTTGATTTGGTTTCTTCCTTGAGTCAAACTTCTTCTTATTCCCGAATTTGTTGAACTTTGTTGTGTAGGCTTGATCATCATATTTCCTTTGGGATTTATCTTTTGCGCTAATCCTTGATTCTTCTTGTGCACATCAATTCCAAAGTTATTCAAATGTGGGATACTCCTTTCTTGTGTTCATGCTTGCGGAAAATGCATCCCATGTCTTGGGAAGGCCATTGAGTACTATATTTAGCAATTCCTTTTCTGAAATGATTTCTTCAATAGCTTGTAGTTGATCCCCTAACTAAGAGATTCTCACAAAGTATGATGGTATGCTACCATCATCATTCATTTTCATGTCATGGAGCTCATTCTTCGGACTCATTACTTGTCCAATGTTTCTGACTTAGAAGAGGTTAGTTAGGGCATCGTACATCTTCTTAAATGAGTCAAGATGAGAGATGTAGGGTATCAAGTGGTATTTTACAGAGTCCACCATGATACTCATAGCATTGATGTCATTGTCCTTGAACTTCTCCATAATTGCAATGTTTTGAGGTTCCTTCTCTTTTCTCGCTTCAAACTGTGGTTCCATGATCTTTCATTTCATGATATCCAACACTTTATTCTTGGCAAGGATGAGGTCAATCCTTGTCTTCCATGCTCTGAAGTTAGAAGCCCCTTCTAACTTGTTTTTTGTCTTCATAGAGTAAGTCATTACTACTTTGACTTGGTCAACCTTTGAATTTGACCAAAAACTCAACCTTGACGTCTTGGCTTGTTGAAAGTATTAGGAGGTGCGCTAGGCTAATATAGAAATTAGGTCAATCTCTTCACTTAAGGTGCCTTAACAAGAGGGTTAGGGTTTCGTTGTTACAGCGAAACTTTGACTGCTACTACAATTGTTACTGAACAAATCATCCCAATGTATCTTCCAGCGGTTTAGAGTGTTTGAAGATAGTGTGGGCCCATAACCTGTTAGAAAAGTAGGTGTTCTCATTTCACCATAAGCAATATAGAAATATTGTCACCCAACCATAGGCAGAAGCCACCCCCAAGCACCTTAACCTTGAAAGAGAGAATAATTTTGGAAGCAAACCCTAGAACCAATAGCCAACCAAGGTAGCATACCTCTCTCCAGAGCTAGCGTACCAAGCAGATAGTCCAAACCATAGCCAAGAGAAAGTCCAAACCAAAACCGAAAATTTTCCAGTTGCAGCAGCTACAGCTGCAGCTCCTCTCCAAACTTGTGCACCACTGGTCTTATGCAGTTGTGTGGGTGAGAGGAACGAATGAGCTCTAGCACCCTCTTATTTATAGTACTCCAAGTGACCTAAATGGGTCGACCTCTACTCTTGGAGGCTAATAACTTAATATTACATTTTCTCTTGAGTCGACTTGTCTTCTAGGGTTCTTATCCAACCATTTAGGGTTTCTCTAGATTCCTGGAATATTCTAGTCTCATCAAAGGTTACACATGGAGGTTAATACCTCCCGAAGCTACCATAATATCAACACAAACAATGCTTTTACCATACCATACTTCGCAATTATTCAAACAACATTTAACATGGGTATAATTAAAACAGAATGAACTTTGAAACCATAACCTTTGAAGAATTGAATCATAATGAAACTATGAACATTCTTCCCAAAAATGAAGATACCTATGTAACTTTGCTTACAATTTTGTTGAGGAGTTAAGTTTCAAACATTTGTCATTTTGAGGCTATCAATGAATGGTGAATTACACCAAGAAGAAAGCCCCAAATCACAGTTGATATTCCAAACTCCCATTATGCATTCAAATTGTTATTAGGTCTTATACCAGCAAACTTACCATGTTTTCTTACAACTTAATGTTTGTTAAAATACAAACACTTACATTGTCAAAGGCTTTTTTAGTTGTCACTCACGTTATTAATGGCATATTTAACTAGTTACATCTTAATAATATTTAAAGGATTTTTCCACACACAAAAATATGGCTCGATCATGACCTGTCATCATTTTGATTGCATAGTACAGTCGCCAAATCCATGATGTGATTACCTATTAATCACTGACACATATAAGATGTCTTCGTCCAATTTAAATTTCTTTGTTTCAACGGATCTTTCTTCCTTGTGTCCTTAATACTTCGGTGAAATTGATTTTATGTTCTTCAACATTCGTTAATAAATGTTACGACAAACAACAAAGTTCTCCTCACATCGCTTATCAAATGCTACTCTCTTCTCTCCGCGAAAATCCTTCATTGTTTTGGTGAACTCAAAAATGTCGTTGTTTTCCTTCGCTCACTACATCGACAAATGCCAAGATTTGTTTCGGCGGTTTAACAAACATGTTTTTAGCAAACTAGTCAAACTTGTTTGCGACGGACTGAAGGTTGGATCCCCAATGCTCAACAATAGGGATTAAACCCAAGGATAAGGCCCAGTTAGACTCCTTGTTTGGTGTGGAATAATCCTCTTAGTTAATGGTTCAACAACCTTTCAATGGGATTTAACAATTCTTTTATTTCTATTTTGTTCTTTCAGTTTTTTTATTAGAGCTACGCTAAATAAACAAACCGACTTAACTTTAAATGGGGATTTTCTCTCTAGGACAACTTGTAGAGTGATCTATAGACATAGCTTTAATTTTAATAACCTTTCTCTGAAATAATTCCTCCAAAGAATTTTAACATGCATTCTAGATCATAAATTTGAAAGAGATGAAAATTAAAATACTCAGAACTAATTATGTGAGTAAATCTAACTAGGAAAAATGAAAGAAGAATTACTAAGAGTAGAAGTTATTTAATCAATATTGCAAGATAGCTTTTCAGGTATCGAAAATATTATTAGATAGATGAAACATTCACACAATAGTAGAAAAGTCCACAATCATTGGTAAATGCACAAAAATCTCTTAGTAAAACCAAATGCCTTTGCTCCAATCAAATTAATCAAAATTGGGAACCAAATGCCTTTGCTCCAATCAAATTAATCAAAATTGGGCCTTGAAATTATTCTTGGCTCCCGCTTTTCCCAAAAAATGGATTTAGAGTCAAAAGTCTCTCTTCCACCTTTACTTCAGGAATTTATAGTCTTAATCACAAGCCTAAAATAATGCGCTAGCTGAAAGCAGTAAATAAACCAACATGTTTCTATTTTTCTAATAATGTGTTAGTTCTGGCCACTGCATGTTCATGCATCTCAATTGATTTACTCATTTCTACATCGATCACTGCCTATTCAAGGATCTCTATGTCAGGATTGGGAGTCTCGGTTATTGCATGTGGGGCATCATAGTCGACCCATTTCTAAAACCTTTCCTTGCAGAACCTTTGTTGAGGGAAAACTTGGTTGTCCATGGGTACACATAAATTTTCTCTCTCCCACCTAAAGCGTTGGGAATATTTATCGATCTCTGGAATCATAAACTCCAACTTGGCGCGCATCCCTTTTTCCTTTAACAGGAACTTTTGTATATGAACACACTCTATTGACATGATTTCTTTCATTTCCTCCTCACGCTTTTTAGAAACCTTCTTGAATTCAACTACTACTTGATCAAAGGACCAAAAATCTTCTGACAGTTCGAACGTACGAAATTTATTTGTTAACTTGGTCTCGTCCATTTGACTCCACAACTCTATGCATACCTTTCATTCCTTTTCTGATTTATCTTTTGACACCAACGATAACTCCTTCCAATAATATAAAGACCTTTGTATAATGGCATGTCCTTCCTCGACTAATATACCAATGTCGTGTTCTTCATCGCCACTTCCCTTCTAAATCTCCATAATGTGGTTCACTTGTTCTTGCAGCCTCACTTGCTTCTTATGCCACTTCATGATATTTGCATTGCCTTCACCGAATCTTCTTGCTAATTCTCCACATATATATTCTTCTTTTCTCAATTCTCCATTTCTCTGAATGATGTTCAATCTTCACTCATATATCTATATCCTTTTCAAATGTTGTTCTTTATATAGAAGGATATTACATTTCCACTCACACCCTTTTACCTCTAATACTTCTTCCTTTTATACCTCTGTGTGTCTCTTCATGAAGAGTTGTGATGATACCAAGAGACATGTCGATCGTTAATTAAATAATTAATTTCCTTCTTTTTATTCTTCCAAAGAAGAGCCCATGGTTTTGGTAACAATGGTATTTCACCACATTTTTTGCATGGTAAATCTTTCTTTACTTTGGTAAATCTTTCTTCGATAAATCTTTCTTTGGTAAAAAATTCTTTAAGAAATTATTTGTACTTAAAAATATTTATACAAAAGGTCAATGATAATATAACTATCATATATATTCTTTGACATCAATGACAATATGTTCAATAATGTCCCCCTTTTTCATTGATGGAAATCCTGCAACAAAACGCATAATCCACCAAGAATAGAAATATTTCTTCCCCGTGCTGCCATACTCCCCATGTTTGTAACTCTCCCCCTTTGACATAAATGGAAAAGAGATGCTCCCCCTCAACTTTTTCTTCTCCTTAAGCGCTTAGTGACTAGATGAGATGGATATTACTCCCAATTGTTGTCTGAAATATTCAAACGTCTCTTTGGGAAGGGGTTTTGTGAAAATATATGCAATTTGTTATTTGGTGGCAATATATTCCAACTTGACATTTTGTTCTGCTACTTGTTCTCTTAAGAAGTGATACTTGATTGGAATATTCTTTATTTTCGAGTGCATAATATGATTCTTTGAAATATTTATTACACTTGTGTTGTCACAAAGTATTAAGATTGGATGATCATATTCTACTTTAATATTTCTCAATGTTTGCTTCATCCAAAGAACTTGTGTGTAACATGATGTTGTTTCTATATACTTGGATCTGTTGTGGATAGAGAAAGTAAAGGTTGTTTCTTTCTCAAACAAAATACTAGATTGTTGCCCGGAAAGAATGCGTTGTGGATAGAGAAAGTAAAGGTTGTTTCTTTCTCAAACAAAATACTATATTGTTGCCCGAAAGAATGCTCCTCCACTTGTACTTTTATTATCATCAACATTGGCTACCCAATCTACATCCATATATGTCGTTAGAGTAAAATATTTACCTCTTGAGTACCACAAGCCGAAGTCCAAAGTGACATTTAGATATATGAATATTATTTTCATGGCTTGCACATGAGTCTCTTTTGGTGCAGCTTGAAATTGTGCAACCAATCCTATTGGTTGCATAATGTATGGCCTTGATTCCATCACATATAGCAGACTTCCAATCATTAACATGGGCAATGTTTAATTTTCTTTTGAAGATTCATCATCTTTGCTCAATTTACAACATGTGACCATAAGTGTGTTGAAGATTCATCATTTTGCTCGATTTACAACATGTGACCATAAATGTGCTAACTGGTACACAATCTTCCATTCTGAATTTCTTCAACATTTTCCTTGATATACTTGGTTTCTTAAATGAATATGCCTTTGTCATATTGAAAAATATGTAAACCAGAAAAAATGATAGTTCATCAAGCGTGAAAGAATGATAATTCATCAAGCGTAGACATCTCAAATTCCTTTTTCATTTCCGTTGTGTTAGCACCCTATAATTTGTGTGCCTAATTTAAAAGCTTATTTGCTCATTTTGCAGTGTTTTGGCATTTTTACAACTCATGCACTTTCGCAGTGAAATGGCACTTTTGCAGCGCCATGTGAAATTTCGAAGTGATAAAGTTTCGTATCGATAGAGTTTCACAACGAGGGAGATTTCGCAGCACTCCCAAGCTCGATGTTTTCGTTGCGCCACGCAGCTATTTGTCGACGCCTAATTTAAAAGCTTATTTGCTCATTTTGCAGTGTTTTGGCATTTTTACAGCTCATGCACTTTCGCAGTGAAATGGCACTTATGCAGCGCCATGTGAAATTTCGGAGTGATAAAGTTTCGTATCGATAGAGTTTCACAACAAGAGAGATTTCGCAGCACTCCCAAGCTCGATGTTTTCGTTGCGCCACGCAGCTATTTGTTGACGCCATTTTTGTGAACGATTAAAATTGATATTTTTGGGCAAATAAACAAGCTCGATGTTTTCGTTGCGCCACGCACCTATTTGTTGACGCCATTTTTGTGAACGATTAAAATTGATATTTTTGGGCATATAAAAATTGTTTTGAAGTGGCCTTTCTAATCTCGGGCTCATATGCAGGATTAAAGTGTTATTTTTGATAAAATAATATCATATGCAGGATTAAAGTGTTATTTTTGATAAAATAATTATTATGTTCCCAGGCCGAATCTCCAACTATTGACCATGGGACGCGAGCCAAGCCAATTCGTAACATATCACAAGGAAGCACCCGAGAAACCAAGCGTCAAGCCAAGTCACAAGATCCCACAAGGAAGCACCCGAGAAACCAAGCGTCAAGCCAAGTCACAAGATCCCACAAGGAAACCCAAAAGGTGTACACTACGCATCAACAAGACTGTGTGCAATGGCGAATATATACCATTGCAACTCAGTTTTTCCGCACCAATGTGGGATTATTCCCCAAGCATAAAACAAAAAGCGCTAAATCAAACATCTGAATTCCAAATTTCGAGCACTCAAGCAATAAATGAGTCCATGTGTTCAAGGTAAGTGCTCTTGAAAGAGTTCAAGACCAAGCACCATAATCCAAGCTCGAGAATGCCCACTTTCCATTCAAATGCGCAGACATATAGAACAATGAAGAAGGTATTGAAGAATGTCGCCATGTGTTACACTCAAGTGTTAAAGTGTCAATAGTTTGGAGGTATTGGCCAGGATCGATGGTGTAAATAAAATAGCCTATTGAATATTCCAAAAATTCAAATATGCCCAAGTGCCAAGCAAAAATTCACTGCACGAATGTCTTTGAATGCCAACGAGGATGAAGACGATGAGAAGTACACCCTGCACTTCAAGGGGAAGATGGACCCCCTTGCATTTGCAGAGGATGATCAGACTGGTACGCAATTTTCCCAGCAGTTATAGAAGCTTGAATATGAAGTCCTCATTGCTCGCAAATGAAAGAAACCATCCCAGCAAAGTCTCGAAATTTAAATGGTATTTTTTGATCCATCACGGTACCAAGGTTTCCTTTTCATTTCGGGCACAAAAACGTTTGGTTATGCAAGGAAGAGGAAGAACCCTCCCCATGGTTTCATATGGCCAGGAGCACAAGTTGATCAAGATGCGGTTCTTCTCCAGTTTGGTAAGTTTGGGAAGAACATGTTTACAATGGACTATAGATATCCTCTGACAGCCTTCCAGGCATTTGCAATATGCTTGACCAGCTTTGGTATCAAACTTGCTTGTGAATGAGTTGTCTTTGGGATGCAGCTTCTCAAGAAATAAAGACATAATTGAAAGCAATGATTCAGAGTTTGGAATTTATGTTTGAAATGTCTCACCTCCATGAGGATGCTTATGCAAGTGAAATGCATCACTGCTTTTCCTTTCAGCGAAATTCATCGTGTATTGTCAAATCTCAATCTGAGGTGAAATTGTCAGATGTTTCCATCATAATAGACAGTGTTTAGTGTTCCCAAGTGAAAATGAAGGATTGTCGAAGTGCATTGAAACCAGTTGTCGAAAGGATTTACCAAAGATGGAAATGGATATATAAAATATTTTATTAATGATGATCAATTTGTTCAATGAAGAAAGAACCTCGCCCTACCATTGAAGTAAAGGAAAGCATATAAAAGTGAATCTCCGGATATGAGGATTAAAACAGAATATTCTAATGCAAGGGAACTAAAATCTCATCTTTCCAGTGGCTCAATTGTCAAATCTTTGCTTACTATCAATAGTAATGGCAGTTACAGGATTTGAGACAGAGCATTAGGAGGAAATTATGTATTTCGTTTCCAGATTTATAGGCAAGCAGCTTGGGGATAAATGGCAGTTCAACCTTAGATTCAGATTTTTAGGGTTGGCAATAGGAGCACAAGTTATACACAATTTTGCAGTAATTTTGTAGCGACCCCAGTGTTAAAACAGGGGAGGTCGCTACCGAAGTTCTGAAGATGACTAATTTGCAGCCCTAGAAGCCAAATTGAACTAGGGACGCTGCAAAAGTTCATGATTTTTCTCCAGCTCAGCTCATATGTCAAATTTTGACTCTCACATGGATAAATCAATATCAAGGCAGCATGGGATTATTATATGAAGAAAAAGCCTCATCTACAAATGTTTTTTTCTCCTTCGAATAGTTAAATAATCTTTAGCTAGTGTTGGGTCCTAAAAAATAGGAAAGAGGTTATACATGTCATTATTTTTGCAAATCACTTCCTGGAAAGTAGAAATCATTTTTCACGAGTCATCATTGTTGTAACTGTTTACTATTTTTGGAAAAGAACTAGAAGGCTCGTATCTGGAGCAAGTTTTTGTAATCAATCTATATATTCTCATGTAAAAGACTATGGAGAAGGTTCGACCTGGGGAAAAGAAGAGACTTTTGTGCATTGTAAATTGTTTTTGGTACTTAATATTGAGGTACAGAATACTTTTGCAGTAGAAATTCTTGTGTCAGTTGTTTCCAAGTTTTGTGATTCTTTCTTTGTGCATATTATCCTTATTGTCTACCTCCTGAATGTTTATTTCTCTCGCTTTAAGTGATTTTAAATTATTCAGAATTCATTTTTATTGATGCTCTGAATGTTTTAATCTTTCTTCTAAAGTTAAATTTGAAACTCATCCTCAATTAGATGCTTCAAGTGTGATGGGTTGTTCATTATTATTCTTCTACCATACTACAACCAGCTTTTAAACTTGGCAATATTGTCTTCCTTGCCTCTGTTACGAGTATATCCATTAACCAGTTATTGATATCTTTAATTGATATTTTAAACCCTGAATCCATGCCCAATGGTCCTTACTTCCCTGTCCTACCAAAACCATAATCAAATTTGAAACCCTTTTGACATAAGATCTAGCCATTGTATTGATTACACAACCAGTTGTCGAGGTGACATTGGGTATCTGAGTTGTAAGAGAGAGCCCTCTCTGGGTTGGAAGGGCTAGCTTCCAATCTACAAGTTGGTTTGAAAGTTACCCTTGGGTTTTCCTCTCACAGCCAAGGGAAATTACTGAGTGATAACATTTTGGCATCGTTGTCGGGGAACGAAAGTGAAATTTTCCCTGGGAGATATACATCATAGTTATAGATCTGATTCCTGAGGGTAAAAAGAGAGTTAGACATATAAAATTGGTTGTACATTTTACCCTTGCGACTCCATTGTCAATGCAGAATCCAGAATTCAAAGTATCACTAGCGACTCCATTGTCTCGAGATGGATTCTCAATCTGGAAGGTATGCTCCTATGAATCGTGCTCATATTCCTGGTTTTCCAAATCGCCTTCCTCGTATAGATTGGAAAACATATATGCCAAGATACAAAGACACAGATGGTGATGATGTTGCTCTACATTTGATCAAGTTTCATATGCATGTGCGTAAGCTAAAAGTTCACTTTCATGAAGACTGCTTAACGAAAATGTTCATGGCCACTTTTGAAGGAAAGGAAAGATCCTGGTATGAAAAGTTACCACCAGCTAGTATATATTCCTTAGAGGATTTTCATATAGTATTTTTTGAGAATTTTAAGGAATCTCATCCATCTTTGTCGTTTTTCCAAAATTGTTGCGATCATTTTGAAAATTTGATTCAAAATTTGGAAAATGTTTATGAAGACGATGTATTTATGGACGAAGAGATACTAGAGGCTTTGAACGAAAAAAAAAAATCAGTGTCACGAACAGAAATTAGAGGCTAGTTGTCCTACTCAGGAAACTTTTCAGCATATCATAATTTCTCCCTTGATTGAAACACAAAGCAGTGAGACAACACATAACTCAGAGTTTCAAGAAAGATACCAGCAAACAGTGTTTTCTCCCTTGCCTGAAAATGAAGCAGATTAGAACATTAGTCTTGTAAACAGCTATGAATGGAATCAACAACTTGATGTAGAGACTCATGTTCCTTGTCCTGAGATAGGTGAAGATCTGCAGCCGGTTTGTCATATTTTGTGTGATCAAAATACAAGTGAGGACATCCAATCAAAGGTTTCTTCATCTCATTTATTCGCTGAAATTTTTTCTCATGAAGAAGTATATGAAAATCAAATTCCTGAAATGTTTTGCATGGAAATTCTAGGCAGTGAACTAGTTCATGTTGATAGCTTTTCACATTTGCAAGAGGATCGGGTGCCGGGAATTTTTTCCCTTCATTCTTTTGAAAATCAAAATGATATTCATCCAACAAAGTTATCGAAAGTTAATAAAACAAAATCAGAATTGTTTGATGAGATAGTCTTGATGCACATAATATGGCTTTCATATTTGAAAATGTTCAAGAATGTATGAATGTTTTTGTTGATATGCATGACAGAGTAGAAAAACCTATTGTTTCCATTTCATTTGACAATGTTCTCGGAACTGAAGACATAGGACAAAATAAACCAGCAACTATAAATGAAGTTTTTCCTCCTGTTTTTGCTCATCAAGAAGAGGTGAATTTGCATGTTTTCCATGATTTTGTGGCTAGTCTATTGGAATTATCAGTGAAAGTAGATCTTGTTTTATTCACTAGTACAGGGATTGGATTCAGGTTGAAGTATGAGTTGCCACTTTCTGATTTTTTTTGTCTGCTCAAGGAAAGTGTGAGCAGAGGTCGATCGAGCAGCCAATTGCTTGATTGGCTGCATTGACATTTTTGCATCACTTGATGCAGCAATCTTCAGCAGGTTAGGGTAGGAAATGGTTTGTGAATAAGCTCAAGGTTGAGAATTATTTCGGTAGTTTTTAATTCAGTTTCAGCATTCAGTTTATAGTCAGTAGTGTGCAATAACTTCAGGTTTCAGTTTGCATTTGGTTTCAGTTGGAGAAGGTCACAGGTCAGTTTGCAGGTTGCAGGTGGTGAAAGGTTGGGAGCATCCCAATGGATCAGGCTACTAGTCTACGGTGTTCTTTAGCAGGTCACATGGAGCCTGCCATCCCCATTGGAGCCAATGTTAGCACCCTATAATTTGTGTGCCTAATTTATAAGATTATTCGCTCATTTTGTAGTGTTATGGCATTTTTACAGTGTCATACACTTTCGCAGCAAAATGGCACTTTTGCAACGCCCTATGAAATTTCGCAGCGATATAGTTTCATAGCGAGGGGGATTTCGCAGCGCTTCCAAGCTTGATGTTTTCGTAGCGCCACACAGCTATTTGTCGACGCTGGTTTTGTCAACGATTAAAATTGGTATGTTTGGGCAAATAAAAATTGGTTTATAGTGGTTTTTGTATTCTCGGGCTCATATGCAGGATTAAATTTATTCTTGATAAAAATTTATTGGGTCTGAGGCCCAATCTCCAACTATTGACCACGGTCCACGAGCCAAGCCAAATCGTAACATATCACAAGGTAGCACCCTAGAGACTAAGTGCAAATCCAAGTCACAAGGAAGGAGCCTGCAAGGGGACCCAAAAGGTGTGCACTACGCATCGAGAAGACTTGTGTCCAATGGCGCATATATAACATTGCAACTCAGTTTTTCCGCGCCAATGTGGGATTATTCCCCAAGCATAAAACAAAAAGCGCTAAGTCAAACATCTGAATTCCAAATGTCAAGCACTCAAGCAATAAACGATTCCATGTGTTCAAGGTAAGTGCTCTTGAAAGTGTTCAAGACAAAGCACCAAAATCTAAGCTCGAGAACGCCCACTTGCATTCGAATGAAAAAACATATAGAACATTGAAGAAGGTATTAAAGAATGTCTCTAGTGTTGATTTTTCCCACAAGTTCAGGCTCATGCATTTAATTTCAATTTTTTGTTTAGCATTTACTTGAACCATAACTAGTTGCATTTAACCAAGATCACAAGAAGAATAACCATGCAAAATAACACAAGAAGTATCCTGGGAAAACCTTCTCAACAAGGGAAGAAAACCTAGCCAACGCTTTGCTACATTCTCAAGAGAAGATCCCCTAGCCATCACCAAACCCAGCACACAAGAGGGTGTTGTAATTCTCATAATTTCAAACGACAACTTTTGAAATCATGAGATGATACAAAGATAAGTGTGTTTCCTCAATGGGGATTCACCTTTATTTATACAAGACTTATCACATCAAATGATGTGTCTATTGGCACAATAGGGCCGACCTCAATAACTCAGAATATAATTAATAATTACAATATTAATTATCTTTTACATTAATTATTTTTCACTTTATGGTAGGGTCGACATGTACCCTTTACATCACAATTAGGGTTATAGGTAAATCTAACTCTTAGACAATATAGAAAGGGATCTCACACACCCACTAGTGCTCAGCCACTAGGGGCACGTCCACCTGTGCTCAGCCACAGGGACGTCCAAGTCAACAGATCTCTATCTCACTGAGTCTCACAAGAGAATCATCTGGACACACACTCACTAGTGCTCAGCCACTAGGAACACATCCACTTGTGCTCATCCACAGGGACGTCCAACTCAAAAGATCTCTATCTCACTGAGTCTCACAGGAGAATCATCTGGAGTATCACATCGTCTCAACTCTCTACACAGAGGAGAACAGTAAACCCATCACATGGGCTCCTTCACCCCTCACAGGGGTACACATCATTTCATCTCAAATGATACACCCATCTCATGGGCATCTTCCCTTCTCAGGGGCACACAGTGTTCTATCTCCATCTCAGAGAGAACAACACACCCAGCTCATGGGAATATTCCCTACACAGGGGCACACAGCATTCCATCTTCGTCTCATAAAGGAACGACACACCCATCTCATGGGCACACCTAACTCATGGGCTCTCTCACAGGACGACAGACTCAGTCTGTGTCTTGGAGGATGTCTCACGCAACTATAATCATCAACACTCCCTCTTAGCTAGGGAGGAATTCTCCACCAAGCCAAGTCTCTCACGAAAGTACTCAAACTTCATCTTGGTTGTAATCATCAACACTCCCCCTTAGCTAGGGAGGTATTCTCCACCAGGCCAAGTCTCTCGCGGAAGTACTCGAACTTCGTGTTAATAAGTGGTTTGGTGAAGATATCTGCAATCTGCTCATGTGTAGGAAGGTATTGCACGTGTATTGCTTTCCTTTGCACCATGTCTCTGATATAATGATATTTTATCTCAATGTATTTCGATCTATCGTGAAACACAGGGTTCTCAGAGAGCTTCGCACAGCTCTGGTTATCACAATAAATAATGGTAGGATCCATCTCATGATCAAATAAATCTGTCAGGAGCTTGCAAAGCCACACTACTTCGTGGACTGTCACACTCAAAGCTATATACTTTGCTTCTGCAGTACTCAAGGTCACAGAGAGCTTTGTTTCCTGCTACACCAGGAAACCATGGAAGACCCCAAGGTAAAAAAACAACCGGATGTGCTCTTCCTATCCACTACGCTCCCTACCCAATCTACATCGGCATATCAGTTCTGGTGTTAACTAGATACATCAATGATCCAATCAGATATCTATAATATGTGGATCAATCTTGCCTGAATCAGAAGAAGCCTCATTCATCTTCTTCAAGTTCATCACCATCGGTGTAGGCATGGATTTGCAGTCCATCATCCCGAATATCTCCACTGTATTTTTGTTTTCTTGGCTCAGGACACTATCATCAGTCCTCCGCCATACTTCTAGTCCCAAGAAGTAGTGCATCATACCCAGATCCTTCATCTCGAATTCAGAAGTCAATGATTGCTTGCATTCAACAATAAGTCTTTCTAAACTGGTGAGGAATAAATTACCTACAATACAAGACCAAGATTAG
>SNQJ01S0177079.1:0-19866 GCA_010110895.2 Picea sitchensis | reverse complement strand
AAAGCCGACATAAATAAAATAACATTACTAATCTAAATCACAACTAATGGCCTAAGCCGACATAAATAAAATAACATTACTAATCTAATATGCCCCAATTAAGTGGTAATGAGCCAATATTAGGGCTTAACATCCTTGGTGTTGGAGGATCTGGTATTCCGCCATCCCCACCTGGTTCTTCTCCACCTTCTTCAGGAGGCGAATCCTCAGATGAAGGCATTTATTCATCTAAACCATCTCAACCTTCGACTGCACCAACTCCCATGGAAAAAAAAAATAATCCTGCCAGACCTTGGCTCGATCAAGATGTCGTGGCCGTGCCTGGACCCCAACATCCATTACCTAAACATCCGGAGAAATGGCTACCCAAATTTGATCCAGATTCTAAGCAGTCAGTTGAGGATCACATCAAAACATTTATGCTATCTATTAGACTCTAGAGTGTCGAACATAAAGATGTCATGTGCAGATTATTTCCTTACACTTTTGAGGGGAATGTCTCAACCTGGTATTTCTCCCAACAACCTCAGACCATCATTTCTTGGGACAAGTTCGAAACTTGTTTTCTAGAAAAATTTGGAGATGATAAATCTCCAGAAGTCTTGGTAATGGAACTCTCTAGCTTAAAGATGAACCCTAAAGAAAAAGTTAAAGACTTTAACCAGAGATTCCTAACACTAAAAAACAAAATCTCTGTAGATTCTATGCCTGTAGAAAACTTAATTGTTGCATATTATATGAAGGCCCTGCATAACAACATAGCCATATGGGTTAAAAGGTCCAAAAAGAACACGTTGTTAGAATCCTTTGAGGAGGCAAGCCAAATTGAGAAATACATATTGAGCCTAAAAGATAATATAAGTAGTGAGGCTGAAACAACTCCACCTTCTAAGAAGAAAATAGAAATTCTCACTAGGCCTCCTTAACCTAAAAATCAACAAGAAACAATAGATTTGGAAAGTTTGTAGAAAGCTTTCTAGAAATTGTCCAATCGGGTCGTTGAATTGATTAAAAGATCTGTCGAGGAGGCATCTACAAGTAAAGGAATTTTCAAACCTACTTTTAGAAAACCTTTCCCTCCAAACCGACCAAACTCGACCACGAAAGATCTAAATTTTGAAAGTTTACAATATGCTTTGCAAACGATATTGGAAGCACATGACCATTCTATTCCTCATGAAAATTTTGATGATACAATTGAGGAAGAGGTACCAGAAGAGGAAGACTCATCTCCTTCCATTTTCGGGCACTTGTCGGACAATATTTTTCAAGCAAATTTTGAAACTGTTCACCCCTACAATACTAGAAGTAAAACAAAAAACAAGTCTCCACCTGAAACAAGTAAAAATGTAGTTTCAAAACAGCCAAAGCAAACTAAAAGTAGACAAAACCTAGCTTCCCCAGTTTTAGAGTATGATTTAATTGAAGATCTGAAAAAATTAAGGGCAAATATTTATGTTTTCGAATTGCTGAAATTTCCTCTTATTTTGCAGAAAATGCTCCAAAGCATTGCTGAAAATAGTAAAAAGAATGATGTTAGCAGCAAAAAATCAGCGGAAATTGACTTAAAAACAGCTAGAAATGTCTCAAGTAAAAAGACATCTGAAAACCAAGATAAGAGGGACTTATCAGAAAAAATTGTAGGAAACTTAGATAAAACTATTTTAGCAACAACATTAAAAAAATCAGCAGAATTCTGTTGTTTCCGCACGAAAAAAAATATGCCTCATTTTTTAATAACTTTTGAAATTTTTAATAGGAATGTACATAACTGTATGGTTGATTCTGGTGCATCATCAAATGTGATGCCTCTGTCTATATGCTAGAAAATTAATGTAGAAGTAAAACCTTATGATTTAAAAATCATTCAGTTAGATCGAACTAATGTCAAAGTCATTGATGAACTAAAAAATGTGTTGATTAGATTATCGTTCAATCCCAAGGTTCATCAAGTAATTGATATTATAGTTGTTGACATTCCTGAAGTTTATGGTTTTTTTTTTAGTAGAGATTGGTCAAAACAACTACATGGTTGTTTTGCTACAGACTGGTCTCATTTGTGGCTACCAGAAAATGGACAGCCCAACAAGATCAGAATAAACAAAAAACATTACCTTAAGTATACTGTGACAAATTTAAATGACCCAAATGAGCCTTTTGTTACCGCTGCAAATTCGATTGAAACGCAAAGGATGAACATTTTTTTCGGTAATTTCATCATTGAAATTTCCTCTATCATTGATCCAGAACAACAATCTGAAATAACAGCCTATTCTTAGGCACAGGTTCTCCAAATACGCCAAATACTGCTAATGAAGCACAAATATGTTCCCTGTATTTTGATGGATCCAAATACAAAGAAGGGGCGGGTGTTGGTTGTGTTCTCATCAACCCTACAGGTAATAAAACATTTATTGCTTGTCGATTAGAGTTTGAATGTACTAACAACACAAAAAAGTACGAAGAACTTCTGTAGGGATTAAGGAAGGCACTGGACATGGATGTGAAAAAGTTGGTAGTATTTGGTGATTTAGAAATAGTAGTCAAACGGGTACGAAATGAAATACATTGTTTGTCACCGCATTTGAAGAATTACCAAACCAAGGTATGGGGTTTGATGCACAACTTTCTAGCATTTAATATAAATTTCATTCCTAGGATGAGTAATTCAGAAGTTGATTTACTAGCCAATGTTGCTTCTAAATTGTTGTCTGCTGAAGGTCTTTCCCCTAACGCGTTCTTGGTTGAATTTTTATTTAGGCCATTGATCCCAGAAAACATCACAAACTGGAGAGTATTTGATGATGATCAGTAGATCATCAATTTTCTTCATATGGAAGATACCTTCCAGGATGCATTTATTGATGAGAGCACTCACGATGAGAATCTCCGAGATTTCACGGTAATATATGATCCTTGATCTCCATAATCATCATCCGAGATGGTAAACTCTATCCCCAAATTTGTTGTGAGATTAGAGAATTTTTATGACCTACATGACACGTTTAGAGAGGTAGTCAATTGCAAAATAAACAATTCATCTTTGTTGTATGAAACTATAAATTTAGGAACACGAGATAACCCTCAAAATATTAATCTGGGAAAGGGATGTTCTGAACAGGAAAGGTCCATTTTTATAAAATTATTCAAAGAATATAAAGATGTATTTTCTTGGACATACGACTATCTAAAAACTTTCAACCCAAACATCATACAACACGTAATCCCTATGAAACCCCAGACTCAACCTTTCCAACAAAAATTAAGGAAAATGCATCCTAAATTGGAACCTACTGTGAAAAAGGAACTGAATAAATTACTTACTGCAAAGATAATTTTTCCAGTTAGGCATACTCAATGGGTATCTAACTTAGTCCCTGGAAGGAAGAAAATTGGTGAAATTCAACTTTGTGTCGATTTTCGAAATTTAAACCGAGCATCTGATAAAGACAACTACCATGTTCCTCCAATGGAACAAATACTACAACAAGTATCTGGTTCCGAAAGACTATATTTATTAGATGGTTTCTCAGGATATAACCAGGTCCTGATGTCTCCTTCAGAGCAGCTTAAAACCACCTTTCGTACCACGTGGGGCTCTTACGCCTACAGGAAAATGCCTTTTGGCCTGATAAATGTCGGTGGCACTTTTCAAAGAGCAATGGACATTTATTTTTGTGGCCTCATCAACTAGTCAGTTGTGGTCTATCTTGATGATGCCACCGTCTTTTCAAAAAACAAGAAAGATCACTTGTCTCACCTTAGGGTTGTCTTAGAACGATGTCGCTAATTTGGCATATCACTCAATCCAAAAAAATCGGTCTTTGCAATAGAACAAGGGAAACTGCTTGGGTTTATAGTGTATAAATATGGAATGATAATTGATCCTGAAAGAACCTAAGCCATTTCCAAACTTCCCCCTCCTTCTTCCAAAAAGGCCATGCAATCATTTTTGGGTAAAATTAATTTTGTCAGATGATTTGTCCCGAGTTTCTCTGAAATGGTTAGACCTCTACAAAATCTAATTAAAAATGATGTTTTATATAGATGGGGACCACAAGAAATTAAATCTTTCGATTCAATTAGAAAATCCATAATAGAAGCACCTTCCCTGATGAGCCCCGACTTTTCTCAGGATTTCACTCTATACACTTTTGCATCCGATAGATCCTATGTTGTTGTGCTTACACAGAAAAATGTTGAAAGCAATGAGATACCCATTGCCTTCATGAGCTCTAATTTTAAAGGAGCATAACTTAATTACCCCACAGTAGATCAACAACCATATGTTGTCTTTAAAGCAGTCAAACACTTTAGGTCTTACCTATTGAAATCCAAGACCAAAGTTGTTGTTCCTTACCTTGCTGTAAGAAATCTATTAGTACAAAAAGAGTTGGGTGAGAAAATGTCAAATTGGATGACATCACTTTAGGAAGATGATCTTGAAATAAACCCTGCCTAAATTGTTAGAGGTCAAGGCCTATGTAAATTAGTGGTTGATTCAGTTGAGAAATTAGAAAGTCAGATAAACACATCAACTGTAAATCAACATAAATAAATCAGTTGTACGCAAACTGAACCCAATTCATGGTATGAGAATATCATGTTTTATTTACTGCATGGATTTGATCCTCGCAATGTTGATCCCAAAAATAGAAGATCACTTAGGCCTAAATCTGCATCTTTCCAATTAATCAATGATATATTATTTCGAAAGAACTTTGACGGTGTTTTTCTACGTTGTTTAGAAAAAGAGGAGTCTGAAAACGTGTTGGTTGAACTTCATTCCGGTGATGTCGATGGTCATTTTGGTGGAGATACCACTGCCCACAAAGTGTTAAGGGTTGGATACTATTGGCCTACCTTGTTTAAGGATTCCCATACGTTTTCCCGCAAGTGTATAATTTGTCAAAATGTTGCAGGACGGGTGAAAAAGACATCTTTTCCTTTGCAACATGTTACTATAGATGCACATTTTCAGCAATGGGGCCTAGACATTATTGGATCAATCAATCCCCCTTCCTCGCAACATGACAAGTACATTCTCACGGCAACAAACTATTTTACAATATGGTTTGAAGCTTTACCTTTAAAAGTGGTCAACACCAATCAAGTAGTGTCATTTCTGAACTCCCATATTATCACTCAATTCAGAATTCCTGAATGTATGGTTTTTGACAATGCTTCATATTTTTCTTCCCTAGATATGAATATTTTTCCTCTGGAAAAAGGGATTAAATTGAAGTATTCTACCAGCTACTACCCTCAAGGGAACGATCTAGCCGAGTTGACAAATAAGAATTTAATCAAGATTATAAAAAGGACAGTTTCAGAAAACCACAAGAATTGGCACAATGCATTGTACAAAACACTTTGGGATGATAGGGTAACTCCAAAGGCCTCCATTGGTAATTCTCATTTCTTCCTCGTTTATGGAAGAGAAGCCATCCTCCCCCCACATGTCTTGCTTCCTTCTCTACAATTATCATAGAAAGTTCATGAACAGGAGTGTCCTCCTCTAGAAAACCAGATAAATGCTTTATTAAAATTAGAAGAGGTGAGAACACAAGAAAAACAAAAACTTGACCAGCACCAATAGATTGTGAAGAGTTGGTTCAACACAAGATCA
The DNA here is from genome assembly GCA_010110895.2 of Picea sitchensis. Taxonomy (NCBI): domain Eukaryota; kingdom Viridiplantae; phylum Streptophyta; class Pinopsida; order Pinales; family Pinaceae; genus Picea; species Picea sitchensis. The sequence continues at coordinate 14,237 of SNQJ01S0177079.1, read as the reverse complement.
TCCTATGAAAGGAATTTTGATTTTGAGGATTTGGCTCTCAAGTAGGACAAAGCACACGAGGGTAAGGGAGAACATACCAAGTTCCAAAACCTCTGGCTGGGACCATTTGTAATTTCTGAAAAATTGGGTCCTAGTTCTTTTCATCTGCATAACTTGGAGGGACAACCAAACACTTTCCCAGTGAATGGCTAGGATCTCAAGAGATATTTTGATTGATGATTTCTGATCCACCCTCTTGTAAATATTTTTAATTTTCTTTTTTGTTTTGATTTTGGTTCTTTTCATTTTTCTTGTTTTTGAATTGTTTTATAAATGATTATGTTTGAATCGCCATTCATTTATTGAAGGGAATCATAATTTGTATTCATTAGCAGCAGTTGATAACAACTCAAGAACCTGAATAGTAAGTGCTAAACTCAGATCAACGGAAATAAGTTTATGTCCGATTATTGTTTCTAGTTTCTCATTAAAATCACAGGAAGACATGATTATCCTTAACAAACTTCTAACGTCGACCCTATTTTAATGAGAACAACTCAATGTGCTTCCCCATCCTAGAGATGATTTCTTAACATAAATCTAATTGTCCAAATCATGATGGAAGTCATCAGAACAAAAAAATAATTCTTAAATGATAAATCCTTTCATTACCAGACTATGAGATCTTCAGTATCACCCCGCTCTCTTAAATATCATGAAGTCTCTGGGAATTTATAAACAAATTTTAGAGATTTGGAAGCACTATAATGTGTGGGAATTGTGTGTAAACCCATCGGGACACTGAACAGGTCTGCTGGCAGCAGGTAAATGGACACATGATACCAAGGCAACTTCGTCAAGGTACTAAACAAGCCTGCTGGTAGCGAAGCAATGTTAGGTTCGAAAATCCTCAAGTATGTTTTTTTTTTAATTGATCAGGTGTCAGGATGCTTTCTATCATAAATGGACGACTCTTGGATGAGATAGAGGTACTAGAGTGGGTTAAATGACATTCCTTCTGAGGCTATGGACGCATGCTGGCAGCATTGGCCCCGTTAATGGTATTGAAGTCATCTGTATAAGCATCATCACACCTGTGATCTAAACAAGATACCAAATTATGATTTTGGACAAAAATGCATTCAATATTATGACTATGTTATTTTTCCTGAGTTATTGTTGAAATGATTGATCTGTCGTTAACTGTCTCTAAAACTTTATTACTAAGTCATATGTGCCCCTGATATGAATTTTTGGTGATGCGGAGATAACTGCTTCGCATAGCGTGTCGCCATTGTTGGAAGCCAACAATTCTGTCAAATTTTATCATTTTAAAAAGTCATCACCAAGGGATAAAAAACAATTGTAGTTGCCTCCTCCTTATATTTACAAATGTTTCTGTCTTTTGGTTTTGAGGAGATTCATTGGCCTAGCTGAGTATAAGAGCTTTTCATTTTTCTATTGTTTGTTTTGTTTAATTTCATGACTAAAAGCATAAAATTAAAACAAAAGTTTGGCTTGGGTAATCATTTTACAGTTTGTGATTTCTTTGTTTCTTTTGTTAAAGGGATTACACCTAAAGGGCATCTACATGTTTATAAATCTTAAAGTTTGTAAGCTAATTGATTGATCCATTTTCATTGATTTATTCACTTTGGGAGATGTAATTAAGTCTCATCTATGGTTGATTATATGATTTTTACATTTGATATGTTTGATGGCACAGAACCTTGGGTTAAATTCAAAATATGAATATTTCTCTTACCACTCATATCACAATCCTATCACTATGGTACAAGACTGATGTACTTACAATTCCACATCATCCTATTGCCTTGCATAATTCACACTTGCATTCATTATTCGAGTAGGTAAGTGGTAATGGTTGGGGTTTAGTGTTCATTGTGCAGAGAGGTTTACAAGCCTGCGCGTCCTCTGGTTCTTACCCATCCAAAACTCGAATTGCCAAGTATGATAACCTCCCAAGTCCGTAGGTATCGGGCCTCTTCCGATTTCACAGACCTCTTCCTACTTCTTGTGTATTGGAAAGTGAAACCCACCTCTCGTTGCCTTTACTGTGTCTATGTGATAACACCCATGGCTCCCATAGTAAGAATTGAACCTAATGGCTCACAAGCCCTCCTCGCTCATGACGATGCCATAAGCAATATACAGGCACATGACTAGGACATTTTAATCCAAAATTTTGAGGGTTATAACCTAGCAGTTTCATAGGCATCCACTCAATCATTTGATGGCTCTAAATCTAAAATTGGGGATCTGCAACTCGAAGTAATCAATAATTCTATAGCACAAGCTACAGGACTATCACGGGAAGGAGAAAGATGGTTCAAAAACGCCAAATTAGAAGGCGTGCCTTGGAGTCTACTCATGGTCTCTAACAAATCGAAATACTTCCCTAAAGGCACATCGATTACTCCCATAAAACCCTGATGGCATGACCTGCTTATAATTATTAAACAGTTCATAACTTGTGAGGGTAGGTATGGCTTAGTTTTCTTGTATCACATTTGTGTGTTGATGATTTTTCTAGGGTTCCAGCTAAATATGCCTTTCTATCTGTTTATAAGCCTGCATAAGATGTCTAAGATTTATCGAAAACAATAGTTTAACCCACTGTCAAGTCTTTTTCACCATGGTCTGATTCAGATTTTGATGTTGTCGCATCTAGCTAATATTGGGGATACTTGGGAATATTTCATGTGTAGAAACAAATTCACCCTACCCGAGAATAGAGTAGAATTTCCTCTTCATTTCAATAGAAACCCCAATCCCTGTAACCCTACTGCCAAAAATCAAGGTGTTGATCCACATGAAGACCATGTGACCACAGAACGAAACTATGTTGTTATTCAAAACCTTTTGGGCAAAAATACACTATATGATTTCATGCCCAGAAAAAGGTTAGAGGAGGTTATAGATATGTTAAAGGAGAGGGTTTCTCTTGCTCCTACTGTCGAGTCGAATCAGGTGTTTTGAAAAAATCGATAGTCAATAAAGATCGCAAGCATAAGGAACAGGGTAATTCGGATTTAAGTTTTGTAAACAAGAGACCAAGTAGGTTAATATACAGAAGTCTCAGAAATCACCAGCAAGATCATCTGAGCTCGATCCCAATGATCAAGGTCGATGATCACTTGTCCGATGACGAGATCAATGAATTTATTTCTCGAGAAGATGTAGTTAACCAGTGCCTCGGAAATGAAACCGGTAGTGAAGCTATACGATAAGATTTTGTTTATGAGCTACCTCCGTTCCTAAAAAATCAAGAAGGCTTCGCTGGTATAAGCCATGATTTGAGGCAAGCTACAAAACATACCAAAGCACCCATTGCAAAACACAATCAACCTCTGCCTTCCATAACACTTGTGCACTGTGAAAATTGTCTTAACTGGGTGGAACGATACTACAGAGATATACCTTATCTCCAAGCGCAATTAAACCATATGATAGCTCGAAACTCCTTTCTTGAAAGGGAAAATGAAGAATTAAAGGCATGTTTTTGATCCAACGCTAACCAAGAAAATAAAAGGTTCAAACGAGATGGTATTCTGATTATGAAGAATGCAACGAATTTCAACACTATCATTAACTCAGACTTATCAGATGCTTCATTGTCTAATCTCTAAAAATGGTAAAAAATTGTTTTGATTCTCTTTGATTTAATTCTGTTGGAAAAATCAAATAGATAATTTCATTTTGATTTTGTTGTTAATTTAAGACTAGCTACAGAATCTCACGATTCTGTAGCCAGTCTATTTGTAAATATTAGTTTGTATTGTTATCTAAATTCAATTTTGTTTTATCATTTTCAGGAGAAAAACAATTATGATGTTATTCACAAAGAGAAGAAATCATGGATTATGCGTTGCATGGCTTAGTGACTTCTCATTTTGTTTAAATAATTTCATTTATATAATTAATTTTGATGAACAAACTCCTACATGAGTGTTTCTTTATTATCCTATTTTTGTAAAGCAATCTAATTTTTTGGGATTACCCTCTATCTTGCATGATAAGAGGTTATTGATCCAAGACATGTTTAAATAGTGGTTGTTGTTTAGTAGTAAAGACAACTTTTCTGGGACTACAATATGGACATGTAATATTTTGGGAATTGATATGGGAAAACAATTCACCATTGGATTTAGACCTGTGTAAATTGTGTGATGCTTATTCCATTGCATTCTTCTGTTATTTCTATGTTATGAATTATCATCCTGTCGATTTAGCTTTAGCTTTTTCTTCGCATGATAATTCATATCAATGATTATTTGAATGTTGTCCATGATATGTTGGTTCATTTTATATGTGTGATCAACCGATCATTTGATTATTATGGAGTTTATTTCTAATGTTAAATGATGGATAATATCAATGCTCAGAATTGAGTTTTCTTTCATTCTTAGATATTGATTATCCTAAGATCACATGATTTTTAATTAGTTGTCTTTCTATTGTTATTGATTTAATCCAAATATAGAACACTTCTTTGAATTTATTCTGAAAGTACTAGTATTTTTCTGTCATAGGTTTCCCTTAAATGCTGGACAAGCTGGAGCTCAAACAACACAGAAAGATAAACTCAGTTTTGTTGATCAACTACAGGTTAGTATGTGTGTTATTTTAATTAAATTATTTATTAATGAAACGATAATTGCATTAATTAGCTTTGACTGTTTCCGTGTCATTGTTTCAATCATATTAGCTTAGTATTTATAAGTTTGATATCTTTAAACATTAGGAAGATTTTTGTTCTTAATTTATTTCTTTTTTTTGTAAAAAAAACATTATTACAAACATCCATTTTCGCAAGATTTCAAGCAAATCTTGTAAACTGTATATAGATTGTTTATAATCATTTGTACATTCACGTTTTTAAATAAACATTTGTAATTAGTATATAAATTGTTAGAATCATAGCTTTAGATTAGTTTATTTCTTTTACTATTTTTAAGACTCTAGTTGGCTAACGGAGCCATTAAACCCATCGGGTCAGATCATACCAAATGGCTTGTGTTAATTAGACAACCCCGGTCCAGATCTAACCCTCCAATTGACGGTGTGTCACTTACGCCCATCAACACATTCCAAGCAAAATCTTAAAATCAACATAAGAATAGAAAAGTGGTGTTACAAGTAGCATTTTTTTTGTTTTCATATTTAAAATTGCAACTTATTTCAAACCATGGCCTTAAAAATAGGAACTAGAACCTTGAATATTAAATTCAATCCTTGAATCTAAAAGAGAATCTACCAGTAGCACCTTTTTTTCAAGCTTAAAATTGTGACCTAAAATCCAACAGTGTTGCAAATAAAATCATAAGAAAAAAATGAATGAAAAAAGGGAAAATAATTAAAATAAAATAGTAAAAAACGAAAGATAGAGGGAAAAAACCCAAGGAAAACACACTCACCCACCCACAACCATTTTAAATATTAAAAAAATAGTCCTCCCTCACTCTCCCTTAAAAATTTTGTTATTATTATTTAAAAAAAAAGACAAATTGAAAAGAAAAAAAATGGAAATAAAATTAAAGAATTAAAAATGTTATTATTATTTTTTAAATAAGCATTTGAATTTAGTTATCTTTAAAAGGATGATAAGGTAGGGTGTATTTATTTAATATCTATCCATGGAGATTGGTCAAAACCAATCATTCTAACTTTAAACCAATCATTCTAACTTTTTAACTATTATGATTTTCTCTTTATTGGTCAAGATTTTTGCAATTATTTTAAAAAATAAAATTAATGAGTGACTAAATTAAAAAATAATAAAAAATGAGCTAAAGGCCAAGCTAGGTTTAGGGGAAAATACGCGAGAATTGACAATATTCTTACTTGAGTATGTAGGTTTCCACAGTTACTCATAATGTTAGATAATTCTCTAGATAAAGAGTGTGTAGGAGTTTTCCTACACTATATTCATCTAGAAAATTATCTAACAATGCTTTTACTTTTAATATTATTGTTGAAAATTGTCATAACAAAAAATCAAATATTTTTTCTTACTCTCATGATTTAAGAAAATCCTTTGACACTATTACATGGGTGTTGTGCTTGTTTTTCCACTTGGGTGAGCAAAGACAATGCACTTAACTATCTAGTTAGTCCTCTGAAGTCTTGTCTTTCAAGAACTTTGAAGTTGCTTGATCCATCAAGCTTATCTTCCATCATAATTTTAGATTCTTTAGAACCCTTTGTTAAGTAGGCTAGAAAATATAACGACTAGGCTAGGCTAGCTCTTTTAGGTTTTAATGGACTTATGATTGCCAACAATAAGCCTTTGAGAGATAGGAGAACACTCGTGAGTTGAATATCTCTTTCAATAAGTTTGCAGAAACCCTAATTCTGAAATTTCTGCAGAAATTAGTGAAACCTTAGAAACCCTAGACCCAAAATTTCAAAATGCTCAAAATCTCACTCTGAGAGTATCTGCAAATGCACTGGAAGAGGCCGTACTCTTCTATGCCAAAATTATCCCCAACGTCAAAGTATTAAGGGTTGAATCACCACTAAGAAGGAGGTTGTACGGATTTTCTGGAAACCCTAGGAGGGTCATACGGTTCTGCAAAAGAGGAGAGATGGTTGATAAAAGCTTATAGCTTGTGCAATGGGTTCTTCAAAAACTATGCTTTGATACCATGTTGATTTTACATAAGCTAGGTTAAGAATGAAGTTCATTCCATTTTAGCATTTTACTTAACCATAAACAATAATGTTGCAGCAACGAGAATCACAAGAAGAAACAACATGCACAAGAACACAAGAAGTATCTAGGGAAACCCTTCTCAACAAGGGAAGAAAAACTAGCCAAATCCTTTTCTATATTATTCAAGAGAAATACCTCCACCAAGATAAACTCTAGCACACAAGAGGGTTCTTCAAACCCTATAAGTCTAGCTCCCAAGAGAGGTGTGCACCATTTTCCAGGTAGATGTACTTGCTGAAATTTCCAAACTTACAAGGAAGATATATATCCACAATGGGGAATCATGCCTTACTTATATTAGACTTGACCAATCAACAAGGGTGTCTATTGGCTCAAAACGACCCACCTCTCTAAGTCACTTTATTATTATTATTATTATTAAAATTAATTATCTTTTACATTTATTATTAATCACATTAAGGTGGGGTCGACCTGTATCCTTCATATAACAATTAAAGTTACAATAAGGTCTCACTCTTGAACAACATATAGAAAAGGATCTGATACACCCACTAGGGGCACATCCATAGGGATGCCATAGCTCTCCCTCAGTGCATTACACATAAGAACTGGATCTACATGCATTCACTTGTGTTGATCCATAGTAACGTCCACTCTATAGATCTTTATTCCCATTGCCTCACACAAGAGAATCATATGGAGTTTCCTCATCAAAACTGTTTCTCAGAGGAGGCTATCACATCATCTTCATTTATGTTCACATGACAATGTGCCCAACACTTTTGGTATTTCACACGTTCACCTTGTGCTCAGCCACAGACACGTCTAGCTCATCATATCACTTTTCCTACTAGATAATCATCTGGAGTTCTTCTCACTCTCTTCATGGAGGAGGTGATCTCTACGTTCCTAGCTCTGTCCCAGACAGGAGCCACGAACCCTTCTTGGGGGATTTCTCTCAGGTTTGTAAGATGAGAGAAAGGATTCACATAGCTGCAATGATCCACACCTCAGAGGTTTGTAAGCTAGAGAATGTCTCACAAAGCTGCATTCATTAAGAATATTAATACTTTATTGTATACATTTTTTTTCCAAGGAAAAAAGCGTAATTTTATATCATTAGTTGTGATCAAAATTAAATTTTGTAGATACACTTCTAGAGTGTATTCATATGATCTGTATGTCTATGTATCTTCTTCATAGCTCGTTGAATTCCTTCCTTTTGTAGTTTATGTGATCAAATACCTTAGGATTTTTACAAAATTTGCAAAATATTTTGTTGCATGTAGTTGTCCATTCCAAAAAGTATCCAGTGATCACATGAAGGTTTGTTGATGTTCCTGAATGTGATCATTTAGGATCTTTGAAATTTTCCAGTGGCCTAAGTCCATGTGTGTGCCTTCTTTTGAAGATCCATCTGCTTCTTCATTTCTTTCCGTGTACACATGATGGCAGGTAAAATAATCAAAAGCATGTTGTAAAGATTTTATGTCTTCCACAATGTTAGCAATTCTAATATTTGTACATCTTTTTGTACAATTCATCGAGTTTATCACATTTTTTGTGTCTCCATAAACTGTAATCACTTTATTTTTATGTTCTAGTGCAAAGGCCATGAGTAGTTTGAGGCTCATAAGTTCTGTGTAATTGTTTATTCCTGCTCCCAAGCTAGAAGTTAGTGTATAGTAGTGTGAGTGTGAGAGGTGTAATATCCGTCCTCTCCCACATCTATAATTTTGGGAGGATCCATAAAAAAATTGCCAAGTTTTTGTTTTATCAATAGTGACCTCTTTAATATTTCTAGTCTTGACTCTCCCTTCAGTTGGTAAGTATGAAGAGAGGATGGCCAAGCTTTTGAGTGTGGTTTTTTGTGGTGCTAGAAAAACCTCTTTAAAGATGACTTCATTTCTAGAGAGCCAAACACCCTATAATATCAACAAAGGAAACAGTCTGTAGGCTTTAAAATATTTGTTCTTCCACTAGTCCTTCGAGGCTTGCTCCAAAGAGTGGTTGATTCAACGGAAGTGTATTTTCAGAATTCTGGACACTTCTCTCCACACCTCCTTAATATATTAACAGACTATGAAGAGGTGTTGTGTAGTTTCTCCCTCTGTTTTACACCCTATCATGGCTAGAAAAAATTTACTTTTTGTAGTATGTCCCATGTTGAAACCTTGTTTGTTAACACACTCCACATAAACAGTTTCGATTTTTCGGGACGGTTTATTCTCCAAAGTTTTTTCCACCACCAGCCTGGTTCAACTTGGACTTGTTCTCGGATTAAGAAGGTATACCCTTCCTTTGGAGTGTAGAAACCTGAGGCAGTTCGGTCCGAGACAAGTTCATCCTCCTGATCCCTTAATATTACTTGATTTTTTTTAGGACTGTAATGTATCTTTCGTGTTCCAGTGCATCTGCATCATCTAATTCAAGACCAGTAGCCGATTTCCATCCTTGTGACCAAATTTTTGTAAGATCTAGATCGAAAAGTTTGTCTAAAATGTCATAGCCTTTGATTCTTAAAAAAACAGTAAACCATTTTACTAAGACTAGTCTACATACTGTGGAATACCTTACATTAATATAATAATTAATTAAGACATAAATTAATTTTCAATTAATTAATAGATTAATTATTAATTAATACCTTAATAATATAAATTAATTAATACATTAATTATATATTAATATATTATTGGTTTATTATTTCTCTCCATATAGACTCAACAAACTTATATTAACCACTTTTTACTTAATTTATCATTGGTAATTATTGTTGTTATAATCCATTTTTTCGTTACAAGTGGTGGTGGCTTGACTCCCACGACCCATCTACAACAACGAAACTCTAGTTTCAAAACAAAACTAGACTTTCCATCAAACTCCGGTGGAGAGTGTATTAGGTTCATGTCAATGCCACCTCATCCATGTCTTCCAGCGTCGACTCCATTCTCTGAAAAAGCTTCATGTCTCATTCAGATTCTCAACATTTCGAGGACAAAGCCTACAGAGCGTGCCGCTAGCTAGCTCGTTCTTCCTCCATCTGGCTGAGAATGCAAAGGAACCCGTCATTTCAAAATCTTGTTTCACCAACAAATCAGGGGACCTAATGACAATGAGGTTTTGAAAATATTAGGGATGGGCGCGGAGGAACGCAATACAACATTAAATGCTGAGTGTACAATATTATAGGTTGTATTTCAAGTGGAGCCCTCCTTTCATGCGTACAACTTCCATTGGGGAGGCTGGCTGCGGCAATATCTAGCAGCATTTAACCAATGGCCTAGCAAGTGGTCAGTGAAACAACCAAAGAGAAAATAGAAAAAAAATAAAAAGAAAATAAAACTAAATTAAGCATGCATATAACTCAAATGAAAACATGAAAATGACACAAGGAATATCTACCAATAGGATTGGTCTTCGAATTAGTAACACCTAGGAGAAGTATGGGGATTTATGAATCCCCTCTTCCTCCTTGGGAGGGCTCTTGAGTCCCCCACAATAGAGTTCTACTCTCCTAACAATGGAGTAACAATGGTGAAAAACTTATTTGTTAAACTCCTCAAGAGGTGAAGAGTATAACACTTTCTATGAATGCTCAAGTAGCTCTTAAGAGAATAGATGGCTTCTCCAAAGGGAAATGAGCAGCATAATAATACTAATGAATTCCTTATTTTCTTGCATCCCCCAAGCATGTATTTATAGAACCAATACAAGCTATTACATAACTGGCTTCTAGTGTGAATCGAGGCTCTTTTGGAAGTACCACCCATCCTTTCCATAGCCCCAAGGCTAGAGTTCAGACTGATTTGAGTGTCTTGTCAAGGTACACCTCAATATGGAAGTGGTTGAGGCCCGACCAAATGCATTAATGCGTTGTTTCCGCATTTGCGCAGGTTTTTTTGAAGACAGTCGTGCAGACCATGAAAGTTGTGAAAATTCAATTATGTTGGCTTACACGATGTGCACATGCGAGATTTGAGAAACTTGTGCACAAATTCAAGGGATTGTTTGTATAGTTATGTGACTTGTTGAATTGATTATGTAAATTATGGAGGGATGTTTATTGATATGTTGTGTTGGTACTTTCTTCAACCGTTGTATGTATTGCTTCTCATACGAAGATGATGGTAAAAAAAGGTGGAAATGGGGTGCCTAGGAACATGCTTGTGTTCTAAGAAATGCATACATGTTCATGAGAATCCATCTTTGACATTCCTCGAGCAAGTATCGAGGCTGTCAAATTAATGCCACATAGGCATTTCATGATAATAAGTGTGCATTCCTGAGAACTTGTGCATGTTCCTGAGAATGCATCATTGTGTGTTCCAGAGAATGTGTTCATGTTCCTGAGAATTCATCATTGTGTGTTTCGGAGAATGTTTGCATGTTCATGAGAATGAGTGTGTGTTCCTGAGAATGCACACATGCTCTAGGAATGTGTGTGTGTGTTCTTGTTGGCAATTTGTTTTTAAATATCGTGTTTGGTCCATTTCACCAACATACCCTGCCATGTGTTTTAAGATTTATTAAGAAAATTTATGAGTGAAAATTGAGGAGAGATTGAAAAATCACTGGTAGATTATACTAACATGGTCATCAATTGGTTCGAGGTAAGTATTTTGATTGATTTTTTAATTTTTTTTTCATAATTTGTTCAAATTATAAAAAATAAATAAATTTAATTTTCCCTTTATTAAATTGTAGCATACATAATTGACATGGAGCCTAGAGAAAACCAAAAACCAATATCACCACATGAAGACACACTAAACCTTAACCCAGAACTAACAAACATAAAGATTGAAATTGATGTAGGGTTGAGGTCTCTAAGAAGTCTTATACAAGACTTAAGAAATACCAGAGAGACATCATGATTGTGTTAATCTCTTTTCCTACCAAGGAGAAGAGACAACCTCATAGGGTATTCTCATAGATATTTAGAGATACCCTGTATGTTTTTTAAGAGGTGTTACTCATCTATTTTTCGCTCAAATAATAATTCTATCCAAAATTATAAAGCAATGGTTTTATCATTCATTACACTATTGCTTGAGCGTGGAACAAGCAGAGAACAAATTGAAAAGAGAGAATTTCAAATAAAAAAGAAATAAAATTTTCTAGCATTGGATCATATCCATCCTTGTATCATGGAAAGACACAATGATATGTATGGAGAAAAATGAACAAAACAAAGAGTAACAAAGACTATCCCCCTAGAGAACTTTAAATGATTTAGAAAAAATCATATAATAGGGATGTAAAGGAAACTCATTCTCGATATTTCATTCTCATATAGAAATCTGAAACCACATAATTCATGAGCCCCAAGATAGCTCTCTATGGGATTTCAAAAATAAATACAAATTAACCGTTCAATATCAAATAAAATGTGTGAAACAACTTGGCACCACACAATATTCCTAATAATTAAATGAGCAACAGAAAATGCATTCACCCTAGAGGGTTAGGATGAAACTCACTTGGACCATATATGAAGCAAAGGTAACTTGGAAGACAAAAAATAAGTAATCATAAATCAGTCTTGTATACAGACAACATTCTGAATGACAAGACTGGGTGATTTATAGATTGAGAAAGAAGAAAAGTGAGGGAAATGCTTCAGATAAATGTTTGTACTAAAAAAAAATGATAGAAGAGAATAACCCTTGTGTCTTTTTTTCATTATTTAAATAAGAGGGATTAGGTCCAACCGAACCGTCTTAGTCATTTCTTTGATATCAAAAACTACTTGGACCAAGTCTTACAACTACTTGTTGATCATCAACTCTTTCTCAAGAGACACAAATGTGCCTTTGGTGTCTCCAAAGTGGAATATTTGTACCATATCATTAATCATGATAGTGTGTGTGTGTGTAGATCTAAAGAAAATTGAAGCGATGAAGGATTAGCCTTGCCAAAAAACTCTTAAAAGTTTAAGAGTTTTTCTTGGTCTCACTAGTTATTATAGAAACTTCATAAGGAACCGTGGTAAGATTGTAGCTCCCCTCGTAGCCTTGCTTAAAAAATATGTTTTAGTTGGAATGATGTTGCAGAATGGGTCTTCCAAGACTTGAAGAATGCTATGTGTATGTTGAACCCAAGAAATAACTCTTTTTTTCAGCACTTTTTGTTTCTCACCCTGCTCATCATAGCCCTGAATACCTGTCATATTCATTATCTATTCATTCATTGATAACATTTTTGCATACAATCATGTTTTAAGTTACAAGGGATGAAACCAGTTAAAAATTCCATTTCTTTCTATATTTTCATTAATTCTCTTTGTAAAAGAATTCTAAAAATGATAGCTACAGAAACAGGACTATTCTGCAACCAGTACCTAATTCTGTAGCCAAATTTAGGTGAGATTGAAAAATAACTAGTAGATTCTACTGACATGGTCACCAATTGGTTCCAGGTAAGTATTTTGATTGAATTTGTTTTCTTTTTTATTTCATAATTTGTTTAAATTATAAAAAATAAATAAATTTAATTTTCCCTTTATTAAATTGTAGCATACATAATTGATATGGAGCCTAGAGAAAACCAGAACCCAACATCACCACATGAAGAACACTAAACCCCAACCCAGAAATAACAAACATAAAGATTGAAATTGATGTAGGGTTGAGGTCTCTAAGAATTCTTATACAAGACTTAAGAAATACCAGAAAAATACCAGAGAGACATCATGATTGTGTTAATCTCTTTTCCTACCAAGGAGATGAGACAACCTCATAGGGAATTTTCGCAGATATTTAGAGATACCCTGTATGTTTTTTAAGAGGCGGTACTCATCTATTTTTCGCTCAAATAATAATTCTATCCAAATTTATAAACAATAGTTTTATCATTCATTACACTAATGCCTGAGCGTGGAACAAGCAGAGAACAGATTGAAAAGAGAGAATTTCAAATCAGAAAGAAATAAAATTTTCTAGCATTGGATCATATCCATCCTTGTATCATGGAAAGACACAATGATATGTCTGGAGAAAAAAGAACAAAACAAAGAGTAACAAAGACTATTCCCCTAGAGAACTTTAAATGATATAGAAAAAATCATATAATAGGGATATAAAGGAAACTCATTCTTGATATTTCATTCTCAAATAGAAATCTAAAACCACATAATTCATGAGCCTCAAGATAGCTCTCTATGGGATTTCAAAAATAAATACAAATTGACTGTTCAATATCAAATAAAATGTGTGAAACAACTTGGCAGTACACAATATTCCTAATAATTAAATGAGCAACAGAAAATGCATTCACCCTAGAGGGTTAGGATGAAACTCACTTGGACCATATATGAAGCAAAGTTAACTTGGAAGACAAAAAAATAAGTAATCATGAATTAGTATTGTATATAGACAACATTCTGAATGACAAGACTGGGTGATTTATAGATTGAGAAAGAAGAAAAGTGAGGGAAATGCTTCAGATAAATTCTTGTACTAAAAAAAAATGATAGCAGAGAATAACCCTTGTGACTTTCTTTCATTATTTAAATGAGAGGGATTAGGTCTGTTAGGAACCAAATATCAATATAACATAG
>SNQJ01S0177078.1:0-19866 GCA_010110895.2 Picea sitchensis | reverse complement strand
CAGGATCCCTCTGCCCCCTAAGAGAAAATATGATGTTGAGATAAAATATAGGTCAGTTGTACCAGACAATGTCAGACATTGGAAGGTATTCGAAGACAATCTTGAAATCAAGAATTTTCTGCATGCTGTCGATGAATTTTATGCGTTGTACATTGATCAGGACCCTAACCTTGAAGGTCACCCCTGCCCTGAGGTATTTTTAAATAAAATTGCTAATCACGAGATTATTCAACTGCATAGAAATCACATTTCGAAGGGACTAGTCCCTTTAGAAGGATTGTTCGATGGTAATGATGTGGCAATAAAGGGTGAAGTTTCGAATGAAGGTGTCGATTTGGCTGAGTGCAACATTGGCACACAGGAGGAACCTAAGTTTTTCAAGTTGTCGAGAAGTTTGACCAGATAACAGAGGGCCGAATATATTAGGCTATTAAGAGAATTTGTTGATGTGTTCGCATGGACTTATGAAGACCTCAAGACATATGACACGTCTGTCATTGAACACAAGATCCCACTGAAGGAGGAGGCTAAACCATTTAGGCAGAAGTTAAGACAGATAAATCCCATGTTGTTGCCTGTCATGGAGAGAGAAGTAAAGAAACTGTTAGATGCCCAAATCATTGTTCCCTTGAGATATTCTGAGTTGGTGGCCAATTTGGTCTCGGTGAGGAAGAAAAGTGGGGAAATCAGGCTCCGTGTTGACTTCAGAAGCCTCAACAGGAGCTCAAAGAAAGACAATTATCCATTGCCCAACATGGAACACATATTACAAAGGGTAACTGGTGCATCCAGGATATCCATGGTTGATGGCTTCTCTGGGTATAATCAGATATCACTCATGCCCGAGGATAGAGAGAAGACGACCTTCACCACTCCCTGGGGGACATTCATGTATGCCAATATGTCGTTTGGACTTATGAATGCAGGAGAAAATTTTCAATGAGCTATGGATATGGCCTTCATATGAGAGAAAGACCAGTTTGTGGTGATCTATATAGATGACATCACAGTCTTTTCCAGGTCAGATATGGAGCACTGCTATCACCTAAGGAAGGTTTTCTTGAAATGTCGGAAGTTTGGACTTTCTTTAAATCCCAAGAAGTCCACTTTTGCTATGAAGGAGGGGAAGCTGTTAGGCCATATAGTATTAGTAGAGGGAGTGAGGATTGATCCCAACAGGGTAGAGGCAATTCAAACCCTGTCACTTCCCAGATCTAGAAAGGAAGTTCAAGCCTTTTTGGGGAAGATTAATTTTTTGAGGAGATTCGTCTCAAATTTTGCTGAGTTGGTGAAACACATCACAACCATGCTCAGGAAAGGAAATGAAGTAAAATGGGCAGTCAAGCCAAGGAAATATTTCGTTTGAATAAAAAGGGCCTTGACTGAGGCACCTTTGCTGATTAGTCCTAACTATTCCAAGGATTTTCTAATTTTTTCGTTCGCTTCTTTTGATACAGTAGCAGCGGTCTTGTTGCATAAAAACGAGGAAGGTCGAGAGAAACCCATTTCCTTCTTTAGCAAGGCATTAAGAGATGCAGAGATCAGGTATGAAATCATGGAGAAACAAGATTATGCCTTAGTGAAGGCTCTCAAAGCTTTCAAAGTCTATGTCTTGCACTCAAAAGTGACTGTGTACGTGCCTTCAGTATCCGTGAAAGATATCCTTATACAACCTGACGTAGATGGAAGAAGAGGTAAATGGATCGCTAAGATTTTGGAGTTTGACCTAGAGATAAATCCCACCAATTTGGTTAAAGGGCAAGGTTTAGCCAAGCTATTGGATGAATCCAATTGCAGGGCCTTGGGGGTTAGCTTCATAAATACTTTCTCAGAAAATCAGTCAACTGAGTCGTCCAGAAAAATCTCTCACGGCGACTCATCACTAGCAGAATGCACCTGGTACCGAGACATTTTGTACTTTCTGCAAGAGCTGAAGCCTCTTGATGGAATGGGTAAGAGTAAGGCAAGAGATTTAAATATCAAGAAGATAAGGTATTGCCTCATTAACCAAGTCTTGTATTGGACCCCTAGGGGTGTTGTTGAGGTGTCTGAGCCCACAGGAAGCCCAGAAAGTTATGTTTGAGTTCCATGGCGGCCTTTGTAGAGGCCATCATTTTTGGACGACCACAAATCACAAAATTCTTAGGGTTGGGTACTACTGGCCCACCTTGTTCACTGATGTCTGCAAATAAGTTAGATCTTGTATCAAATGCCAAATGTTCTCAGGAAATTAACAACTCAACTCACTTCCACTAAAGCCTGTGGTAGCTTCAAAACCTTTTCAATAGTGGGGGTTGGACTTCATTGGGGAGATTAATCCTCCTTCAAGTGTCCAACACAGATGGATCCTGACTGCGACAGACTATTTCACTAAGTGGATAGAAGCGACCACCACCAAGAGTGCTTCTCACAAGGTTATTATCAGCTTCCTGGAGGATATCATAACCAAATTTGGCTGTCCTAGCAGAATTGTCACTGATAATGTTGCTTCTTTCAAGTCTCAGCCTCTGATTAAGTTCTTTGAATAGTTCAAAATTTCACTGATTCACTCCACCCCCTATTATCCTCAAGGAAATGGACTGGCAAAATCTTCCAATAAAATCCTAATCAAGCTCGTCAAAAGATTGTTGGAAGACAATAAGAGGGTCTGGGATTCAAATCTCAAATTCGTTCTATGGGTCGATCGAGTGACAATGAAAAATTCCCTGGGCACTTGACATTTTCAACTGGTTTATGGGATGGAGGCTATTTTTCCCACTCAACTCGCGTTACCTGTAGCGGAATTCTTCCAGGATATTGAAGGAGAGCCAGATCATATGGTCAGAAGGATTCATCAAATAATGGAGATGCAACAGGTCAGGGAACAGGTGATGGACGTGGACCATAGTCATCAACAGAAGGTCAAGCCGGTTTTTGACAGGAAGGTCACAAAGAAGGAATTCGAGCTCGAGGATTCGGTGCTTAAGTGGGATGCACCCAAGCAGGATAGGGGCAAACACAACAAGTTTGATGCCATCTAGATTGGGCCCTTCAGTATCACTGAAGTATTCTCAAATAACACTTATAGGTTGCAGGATTTGGAGGGTGAGGAAGTCTTTAATGGCCCAGTAAATGGGCATTTCCTGAAAAAATGTTTTGTTTGAGCCATAGGCGGCCCCTCGTTTTGTAAATATTGTCCTTTTAGTTGTTTACTTATTTATTTTTGGCTTAATAGACACTCCATAGCCCAACAGTAAGTCACTGAAGCTGCGAATGAGTTCTTAGAGCATTGCAGGGACGCCTTTATCCCCCATGGAGCCTAATGTTAGCACAAATTCTTGCACGTTGGTGTTTTCTTCTGGTTTCGAGCCCCTGGTGTAAATGCATAGAAGTGGGGTTTGAAAACCGATCGAGTGTGTTTTATTCAAAGGCCACAACCATGAGCATCGAGCACAGCCCACAGAAGAAGCCCATTTCGGGCTTAAAATCAAGCGAGCGGGGCACTTTGTATTTCAACGGAGAGGATCCACAGATGGGGTAGATCGAAGACCATCCAGTAAGTTTGGGTCATAGAGTTACACATGGTCAAGCGCCTGAGCTCATCTCCTATGGCCAAACTCACGAAACGATCAAGCCATTTTGGTATTTCGGCTACCGGGACTTTAACATACAAGGGTCTCTCCTCCTTGCATCATGTATCCCCGGTGTGTGAAATCCCGAAAGAACCAGGACCGTTGATCAAGAAATGATCTAGGCTGTCCATCCAATGGGACACGTGGTGTGCGATCAAGCCATTTTGGCTACTGAGACTTCGAGAGAACAGAGGGTCTCCTCCTTCCACTGCATTTCAGAACCATGAAGCCCAAAATGTCGAAAGGGTCCAGGCCAGAGGTGGTCCCACATTTGAGAAGTGATCTAGGCCATCCATATAATGGGACATGTGGCGCACGATCAAGCCATTTCGGCTACCGAGACTTCGAGAGAACAGAGGGTCTCCTCCTTCCACTGCATTTCAGAACCCCGAAGCCTGAGACGCGAAAAGGGTCCAGGCCAGAGGTGGTCCCACATTTGAGAAGTGATCTAGGCCATCCATCCAATGGGACACGTGGCGCGCAATCAAGCCATTTCGGCTACCGAGACTTTGAGAGAACAAAGGGTCCCCTCATTCCACTGCATTTCAGAACCCCGAAGCCCGAAACATCGAAAGGGTCCAAGCCAGAGGTGGTCCCACATTTGAGAAGTGATCTAGGCTTTCCATCTAATGGGACACGTGGCGCATGATCAAGCCATTTCGGCTACCGGGACTTCAAGAGAACAAAGGGTGTCCTCCTTCCATTGCATTTTAGAACCCCGAAGCCCGAAATGCCGAAAGGGTCCAGGCCAGAGGAGGTCCCACATTTGAGAAGTGATCTAGGCCATCCATCCAATGGGACATGTGGCATGCGATCAAGCCATTTTGGCTACCGGGATTTCGAGAGAACATAGGGTCTCCTCCTTCCACTACATTTCAGAACCTTGAAGCCCGAAACGCCGAAAGGGTCTAGGCTAGAGGTGGTTCCACATTTGAGAAATGATCTAGGCTGTCCATCCAATGGGACACGTGGCACACGATCAAGCCATTTTAGCTACTGAGACTTCGAGAGAATAGAGGGTCCCCTCCTTCCACTGCAGTTCAGAACGCCGAAGCCTGAAACACCGAAAGGGTCTAGGCCAGAGGTGGTCCCACATATGAGAAGTGATCTAGGTCATCCATCCAATGGGACACGTGGCGCACGATCAAGCCATTTTGGCTACCGGGACTTCGAGAGAAGAGAGGGTCCCCTCCTTCCATTGCATTTCAGAATCGCCGAAACGTGAAATCCCTAAAGCGCCTTTGAAGATAGGCATAGGGTCACAGCCCGTGGTCACTTGGGGTGATAGAAAGAACTGTGCAAAGGGCCAAAGAACCGGGCTTAGCTGCAGAAGGGATCGCTGCGTTTTCTAGGTACCAGTTCAACTCGGCCTCGAACTTGGTCCCTGCTAAAAGTAAATGAAGGTGCGGGGAGGTAGTTGAAACCTCGACTCACTCATTAAATGCAAAGCATGAAGGTTCTGACAGGCAGTCTGCCCGAGATAGTCCTGTATGTTGGTTTTTTTTGTTTTTTTGAAGGAAGCCATGCTGAGTCCTCGTCTGACCAAAGGAGTCTGCACACACTATCTTAGCCTTTAATGTTTTAGCTACCCCCCTGCAAAGGCCATGCAAATTTAAGGTGACATCTGATGAAGGAGTTCAGGTCATATTTGACTAAAGAGACGCTGCGCCCTAGAAGTTCTAAGACGCCTCTGTTGGGCGAAGGTTTAGGGGTATATTTACTCAGTTTTTGTATTTTTGTAAGGATCGATGGTAGAGCACAGCTCCCGATTGTAAAGCTTTAATTTAGCCTCTGGTTCTCTGGTTATAGAGGAACATTTTGAGACTTCTTTCTTAATGGCAGCCAACTTATTCCTTTTCTTTTCCCTCTGAATCTGAAAGCTCGGGCATGGATGATCCAGTCAGGTGTTGCATAGCTATATAATGTAGGTTTGATTATAACAGTTCTGCAATCTTTTTAGGTTCATTTTGAAGTTTATTCGGCTCTAAGAGGATGTCATATCCGATAATTTTCCTCTTTTGTAAAGACTGCTGGAAGACCAGATGTCCAGAGCAGACTTTATTTCCCCTCCCTTTCCCTCCACTTACTCACCACTATCATTATTACTAGCTTAAGTTAGGTCAAGACCTCATATGTCACTGTTGTTCCAACCCAATTTTCTGAGTTAGAACGATATGGTTCTGAGTTTATTTCCATTTGATCAACCTTTATAAACAAATCATGACATAAAACTGATGGGTGTTGGGATCTTCTCCTGCTGAAAACCATGAGTGACTTCCGACTCCAACAGTTGTATAAAAGACACTTTATTTAGTATATTAATCCTGCAAGCTTATTTCATTTGTTATTGTCAGACTCTCCTTCATCTTTGTCTATGCATATGAGTTGAAATTGTTCTTTTGTCTATGTTTAATGGTCCCATGGTAACTATCATCTTACTTTTGACTGTTAAGAAATAATCATAAGCATCTTTGTCTAGTTTTTTGACCCATCATATATATTGTCTATGTATGTTCTGGTTAACTGATTGGTTTTCTTATCCATTTGTTTTACAAACCTATCTGATAATAGCTCATGAAGGCCTTGTATTGTATGAATATAGCTAGACTGTCTTGAAGGTACAATCTAGTGATTAAGATATTCATCTTGATCCAAACCCACACCTATTATTGAGAAAATAGTTACCAAAAAGATTAAGTTACTAGGCATATCTGATATACAGCCTAGGAGAGTTTCCTGGAGTGATAACAATATCAATGTTGGGTTGTTGAATAGTACACACGACAGTGCATCCTGTATCCACAATGTTCCAGATAGTCCTCATAACAATAGAAACAACTCTTTCATCCAGTCCTGATGTTGGCTCGTCCATGAAAATTATTGAAGGATTTGCAACCAATTCAACTGTTATTGTCAATCTCTTACGTTGCTCCATGTACAGGCTATTCACTCCAGGAAGGCCGGCCAGAGCTTGTCTCAGGTTATTTAGTTCTACAAGATCCATAACTTCCTCCACAAACGTCTTTTTATGTTCAAATACAATACCCATGAGTTTATTTAGACTCCATTTCAACATAAACACAGTTGATGATGATGTTAAAATACATATTTGACTATATTAGAGAAAATGGATTACCTTTCTTAATTCCTTATCGACCTCAGTGGGGAGACAAAGCCAGGTAGAGTATATAAGTGAATCATAAACAAAAACGAAAGGAGAATAGATATCAGTTTGTTCACAGTAACCAGAGATGTGAGAAAAGGTTTCTTGTTTCTTGGGATAACCAGATATGGTGATGGATCCTTTGATATATCCACCAGTTTTCCTTCTTGCAAGAACATCCATCATGGTTGTTTTTCCAGCCCCACTCACACCCATTAAACAAGTGAGCATGCCAGGCCTAAATGCCCCACTCACTCCACGCAATAACTGGAGTCTATTTTCTTCAACTCCTTGTTGCCTCATTTCCTGCAATGTGTACATCAATAGCAATTACTGGCAGGCTTTAAAATCAAATTATTAACACTCATTACAATAGAAAACAAAAAGGATTTGCAATATTTGTTTATAGTAATTAATTCAAAGGGATGGGAGGCTTAACATACTGATGGCATGTCTACATAATAAGTTTGAAAAAAGTAGTAAAACATAAAACTTAGAATTCTGCTTACATTTCCGAAATCCTTATAGACAAACCACTTTTATCACAACTAATTCTGTCCCACTCGATAACGTAGCAAGGATCAGAAATCCAACCTTTTATATCAAGCATTCTTTTTATAGTCTCAAGAGATTTAATTGCAACTTTAAATTGTACTTAGTGAGGTATAATACCAACAACATATTTAATCTCGACTTGGTTAGGCCTTATATGAGCAATTACAATATGGTGAGTTTTATATGGAGAAAGGCCCTTACTTTCTTATGAATATGTTTTCAGGTCTGTACCAAAGATGAAGTAATACTCAAGAGCGTTGATTATAGGAATCATAGTAGAATTAGAGGTTGGATTCAGTTCCAACAAGTATTGTGTCTTTCCTGACAGTGGTATTGCTAGCTCTAAGGCAGAATAATTTCGCATTGGAACATATTTGACCATCTATATAAACTTCAAACGATGTAGTTTGTGTTCTATTCACTGGCTCGATTTCTGCAAAATATAATAACAATAATGACTCCGAAGCTAATGACTTGGTGTTTTCTAATGTTAATTCTAGGGACTTTACATTGGAACCGGATACCAATGTAGTTTGCATCACAATACTTGGAGGAATATCGAGAGTATTCTTTTCTTAAATGTTTTCTTTTGAATTTACAACTTTAGTTCCATCTCAAAACGGTAAATCGAACTCACTATCAGATGCCCATAAAAGGTCGAATTCGTCTTGTGGGTACCTGCATAATAAGAAAACGTATTAGAGCTGCCCAACAATAGTCCATCAAGAATTGACCTTCACATAGCAAGCATCTCTTACAAAAATTCTAGTTCGCTCGTTTATGACGCTTACATTTCCTTCGTCATAACATATCAACTTAAAATGGATTACTTGACCAAGGATTCTCCACCATCATCCCATCTTAATCCTAAACTCAACATTGTTCCTGGCTGAGCCCGTCGATACATGCCATCTCAGAGGGTCCTCAATTCGATAGAAGAAATGAATGGATCATTAGTCTTGAAGGTTCTGATGAAGAAAATGAACAACACATTGCCAGAGATAACCATGATTGATTCATCATGTAACACAAGATCGATATTGTCGATCGTTTCCTTTCTCATGGTCAACAGACCGAGTGTCTCAATAGAGTATCAGATGCTTTGGGCATACCCACTGTAATTTCCAATAATATTAAGAGGTAGGGCATATCAAGTTCCACAGACAACTGATAGAAACAATTGTTTAGAGGATTTAGGAAGAATCATATATTTTGTAGGTAAGATGGTAAGGTGGCATTGTGTGTGTCTGATGTCTGGCCAACTTCTATGAAATTGGCATCAGTCACCCATGTTATATTATTTTCTGTGCTATTAGTTTTCCCTCCACAATCGATACTGAGAAATCCACCTAAGTTAAACCATAGCTTGTGGAATAAGGCATATACACAATTATAAACAATCGATGAGCAGTGAGAAAAAAAAGTGAGATTCCTAGCATGATTTGAAAATTAAAAAAATTGAGAAATTCTCTGAAAGAGCATGGACATGAATTGTTTAAAAATATAGAATAAATAATCACTTGGTTGAGCAATAACAACGAGTAAATGAAACAATAAGATGACAGCCACCAAACCGACCCATTTTCTGCAACCCATCTTTGGCATTTCAAATTTTTTTATAGCTGAAACCGTATCCTAACATCGAAGGCAGTATACATCGCAAGCAGGATACGAAAAAGTGCAGATTTGGAAGTTGAAATTGTTTGGAATAAAATCTGAAATCGGTTGTGCATAATGGTCCGGTAAGATGGGGAATTTAGCTTTTTAAGATAAAAACAATTAAGCTCCGCAACTTACTAGGGATACACTATCGATCTCGACGGTGGGCGTTCAAATAATAACAATGTATGCAATATCTCATCGCATCAACTTCCTTGTTTTTTTGCTAAATGTCTCCCAACATTTAGAAGACCAATCATTTGTTCCAAGGTCTGAGAAAAATTGGTCCCAGAGCTCCTAGGGTTTTATGCTCATGACAACACAGAGGATATCGATGTAAATTGCATGAAACATACATGCCATAAAACAATGAATATGTATACTATCGATGTAAATTGCATGTTATACCCATGTCCAACATGAAGACTGCCACATTTCCACTCAGAAAACGACCACAACATTGCCACTCAAACAACAACCACGACAACCAGGCTGTCATGGAAATTGAAAATCAATGTAAACTCATAGTATAAATATAACATTGAAAAAAAAAACATTTATTGTTTACAAGTAATGCTATACTTTATTTCCAACATTATTCAGTTGGGGAAAAATTACGAGGCAAACCTATGCTTTAAACTAATATTGAGGTGCAAAATTTGGGTGGCTCTGCAATAACATGGTCATTTGAACCACCAATCAAACATCCGAAAAATGCTTTAGACTAATAACCATCGAAGATGTTTTTGTTAAAACTTTGGTTAAACTGCTAATATTTTAATAAGTCAAAGGAAACTAATACCGATTCAACGCATATCAATTGCTATATACCTATGCCTTTGGCACATATAATAAGATCTGTACTTCAAAAACAAGAAAACAAAAGTATGATAATAGTCACTGTCGCCTTCCAACAATGTTTTAGAATTGTTTAGAAACTAGAATAAGAGATAGAAATTATGCCTTTTCTATTTTCTTCGGAGATCAATGTACCTTTATCCATTTGTTAAGCTTCCTTTATTGGAGCATCAAATCCCTCATGTAATTCTCTATAGGTATAAGTAAAACAAATTAATTCAAAGGAAGTTTCCACTTATTTTAGTTGTTCCCAATTAGTCTTGAGAATTAGATTTGAAAGTTCGTATGTCCCTTTCATCCGGTTTATAAATTAGAGTCTCCAAATATTTGAATATATTTAACATTTTTGTCCAAAGCACATTTTAAAATGATTTTTAATGTCATTAACTATGAAAAGTTGTTATATCCTTCTCCTAAATCCACTTTAAATCTGACATTATGTGTATCGAGAGATATAGGGCCACCCACACTGTTAAAATATGAAAGTCCTTGCTTAGCTTCGTTATAAAACCCCATATATGCCTAGAATTTATTGATGACCAATTCCTCTATTTTTCTAGGATTCTATTGTTTAACTAATGTCCTAAAACCTACAAATATAAATATAATTTTTGAAAAGCATTGAATTGGAAGGGATGCACTTATCCTCAAATATTTATGAATTTATTTCCAGTAAGAGATCCCAAATGATCATATGATTCATAGC
This sequence comes from Picea sitchensis, assembly GCA_010110895.2. Taxonomy (NCBI): domain Eukaryota; kingdom Viridiplantae; phylum Streptophyta; class Pinopsida; order Pinales; family Pinaceae; genus Picea; species Picea sitchensis. The sequence goes on along the minus strand of SNQJ01S0177078.1, from coordinate 9,314 downwards.
CTTGAAATATTTTGGTTCATTTTTTCTAATCCAAGTATTAAGACACACTTCTATAGTATCTCCAACCTAGGCATATTTAACTCCTATCAACCTCTCACCCCTATCTATATTTTTCTTGCATATGAACACTTAATTATTAAGTGTGATATCATTTCTCATCCTTTTTTTTACAAAATATGTATTCCTATACCTTGATGACTTATCTTTTACATAAATTCTCGTGTGCATTGTTATTAATAATTAACCACGTGAATATGGAACATGTCTTTTTTGGAGTTTTGAGTTTCTACAATGCATTCCACCACTAGTTTGGTCCCTAAGCCTCATTTGAAAACATTTCTTAGTAACCCAACTGTGTTATATACTCTCTCAAAGATAAGATTTTTTACTAATCCATGGAATCATCTCTTCTATTATTCATACAAGGACTTTTTGTAAGCTTTCCATAAAATAAGTCCACAATTTTTCATTTTCTCCTTCCAACCCCAACCTTTGTGCTAGCAGCCATCCTTGCTATGAGATATTTGTTCTCTCCATCTGGGCTAGTTCGTTAAGTGTATATAGACCATATTATTTAGAAATCTCAATAAGATCATTTGATAATCCAATCAAGTTCTTGCATCTTGTCCATGATTTTTCTCCAATTCTAATCTACTCTCCATTTCCCTTCCTCCACGCCAACCAATTTATTATTATAGGAAAATCCTATACAAGAGGCGTCCAATGTACAAAAACATTATTTGCAATCCTTGGATTCTTAATCTAATCCATTAAAGAGCCAATATTTATATATTTTTGTAGAATTATTCCCCCCCATAATCCCTCATGTTTTATTACTCTTAAAAATCTCTTTGTAGCCAACAAGTTTCCAAATAAGTGAATATTCTTTAAACTTGAACCTCCTTCTTTTGGAGTGAAAATAGTCTTTCACTTAAATAGAGGGAAACCCTCATATATTTTACTAACCATAGATTTTGGAATCATTTCTTGCTATATTTTTCTAAAACTCTAGTTGGCATATAAAATAAAGAATTCCACAGTATTGGAATTGCTTCCAGTCTTCACTTTACATAATCTAACTTCCCCCAATTGAAAACCATCCATTAAATGGATGATTTATTTTAGCCTTGACCTTTTCTAGTTATGAGCCTAGCCTTTGATCCCATAACCATTTGGTTTTAGTAATAAGCCCAAGTATTGAAACCCTATTTGAAAATCAATATGCCTGAAAGAAAATACTTATAGAAGTTGTCTCTCCTACTCCATCCTCGGACCATTAAAATAAATTGCAATTTTTTTAACATTAATTTCCATGCTATATGCAAAACTATACAAATATAAAATATCTTGTGTATTCCTCACTTCTTTTAGACTTACATTATTGAACAAAGAAACATCATCTACAAACAAAATATGGGATAAGAATAGTTCCCTTCCCATATCAACACCTAAAATAGCTCCAATATTCTTAGCTTCTAGGATTTCCCTATATAGGGTTTCAATAATGATAAGTAAATGTAGAGGAGACAAGGGACATCCTTATCTCAATCCTCTTGTAGGGTTTAAAAAATTGGAAATTGATCCATCAATTAAAACTACAAAGGAGAATGAAGTCAAACAACCCATTATCCATTTAACAATGGTGAGATTGAATCTAGCATGTAGAAGCATCACCTTAATGTGGAACCAACCTACCTTTCACATGCGCTTGAAAAATCAAGTTTCATGACCACTGGTGGGAGTTTTTTTCAATTTAATGGTATGTGTCCCTTCTTGAGCTACTCCAATAGCATATTGTATCTATCTTATAGCCATACATCCAAATCATTCCTATGATATAGCCTTTGAAAAAACTTTCTTCACCCTTGTTGCAAATATGTTAGATATAAATTTATAAATACAATTGCATAAATAAATTGGCATAAAATCATCAAATAACTAGATTATCCTTTTTTGGGATAAGAGATAAAAAGGTAGAACTAAAATTTCTAACTTTCCCAGATTTCCTTGCTTCTTCAATTATTATGATGTAAGATTCAATTGATCAACCTGCAAGAGGATATAGAATCTAATTGAGAAGCAATACCATTAACAATTTGAGAGAAAATAAGAGAAGAAGAATAATTAGAGAAATGTAATTATCATTAACCTATTGAAAGAAAAATGACCATCCAAAGATGATATAATACAATACAATGCAATTGAATGCAGTAGAACTAAACAAGTTCTCATACAACTATGTTAGACTTAACTACATGCAAATCATGAGAGAACATGCCTTAATTATCCAAGTGTTCTTTCATGATGGATTTAACTTGGATTTTACTAGCCAAGTGTAGTAAACTATCTCATAATAGACAAGTGGAGTAAACTATCTCCTAGGAAATATGATCTACTCCTTAAATGCACATTTATTCCTAGAAAATAAGATCTAACCCTAAAAAAAAGGAAAGAATCACTCCTATCCCTTGAAAGTGAAATTTTCCTAAAACAAATCCCTATAATTAAGGGATGAAGCTCAAGTGCATTCTAGGAGAGATAAAATTATGCATGTGAGGGAAAATGATGCATGTGAAACAACCTCCCCCCCCCCAATATTAACTTAGGTGAGTATAATGCATGGAAAATTTGGGTCTTGACATTATGAATCCATGTTAGGTACCCAAGTAGAAAAATATATCCTTAAAAAGCGAGTAAAGAAGGGGAAACCAGTGGAAATAAACCCCCGCCCCCAGAAAAAAAAAAAGAGAGGATAGTGTGGAGTAGACTTAACAACTTACTCTAAAGTAGATGTCTCCTTCCTTACCAATTAAGACCATAACTTTGTGAAATTTTTCTCAATGAAGGATTTAGTAAATATGTCTACAATATGTTTTGCAAATGTAGAATATTTCATATCAATGAGTTGATCATGAATCAACCCTCAGATGTAATGCATGTGAATCTCAATGTGCTTGGTTATCCATCACTGAACTAGATCTTTGGAGATATAGACGGTACTTTGATTGTCACAAAATATTATTGTAGGATGGTGATACTAAATACCAAACTTAATGAGAATATGATGCAACCAAATGGTGTGTATTGTTGCATTCATTGTACCTCTATACTCATGCTCTACAATCGATAAAGATCAAATGGATGGATACTTCTTACTCAACCAATGAATAGGACCTAAGCTAAAAATAAATACATAACCAGAGGTTATAATTACAATCTATGCCATTTCTAGCCAAATTAGAATTTGTGTACCCAACTATATCAAGAGTGCAATCTACTGCATAATGTATCTCAAAACTATGAGTTCCCTTAACATAACAAAAAATTCTCTTTGCATCTTTCTAATGAGGTTGATGATGCTCTTGCATGTATATGGAAACTGCTTCAATAGAATAATATATGTTGAGTCTAGTGTGGGTGAGATAAAGAAAAGTACCAACCAACTGTTTGTACTATGTATTGTCCACCAAAGGTGTGGTACTTCCATCCTCAAGCTTGGCCCCTAAAAGAAAAGGTGTTGCAACAGATTTGCAATTAGTCATATAAATTCTAATGAGTAGATATACTACATACTTAGATTGTGCCATCTTGATTCCTGAATCAAATTGGGTGATTCTAAGACCAATAAATAATGCAACAATCCCAAATCACTCATAGAAAACCTATCATGCAAGCTGCATTTAACTGCAACAATACAAGTAATATTCTATTTCAAAAACACAATTAATAATATGAGAGTGGATGCTTTTCTAGATTGTAAACATAGATGGGATTCTTTTGATAATAATAACAAAAGAAGAGATCCACCTTGTTATCCAAATTTCACAAAATATTTAGGAAGAGTGGATCAATATATTGTTTGTGTACATAAATGTTGTCCAAGATGGATTGAACTAGAATTTCATTTTCCCTTAATTTGGTTTCTATCACAAAAGTATCAAAATTATTATGCTATAAAGCCACAATTTGAAGACAAACTTTGGAAAGAGATTGAGTAGAAACTTGGGTACTATACAACAAGAGAAAAACAAAACTCTAATTACAGTCTCAATAGTCTTCACAATCAACAATCACACTCGGACTCTGATTCAGATTAAGTATAGGGATAACATGAAGATATGAAACAACTTCAGTTGGGGAGAATGATGGGACCTGGTTTTGATATAGTTATATTACTCTTTTTTTTATTAACTTCACACTCCACCACTTATTTTCTATATATTTTAACCATAATTTTAACCTTTTGGCTTATAAATTTTTAGGTAAATTTTATTTCATCTTTATTGGAAAATTAGTGAATTATATAGAACATTTGATAGAAAGTTATCTTGTGTTCCTCAATTGTAGATTAAGATGTACATATTGGATGCATGCTACTAAAGGAAAATGAAATGTGTGCTACAAAAGAATCCCATTTACAACATAACCATCTTGTTATGGATCCAATCCATAACAATATCTTGAAGAGGATCTTTGCTTGCTACAAAACTCGTTTTGCTACAGATATTCATATTTTTGCAATTGATGCTACTGCAAATCCAAATCGAATTAACTAAATGCCAAGAATATAAACTGGAGAACATACCATTTTTCATTAGATATTAATTCTTGAGAATTGCATTTCTACAAAACTATGGATCTAGCATCGGATTCCAATTTTCCAAGTTTATGTTGCCTAGATTTAGTTGTTGTGAAGCTCATAGGAGTTTCGATGATATACAATCAGATTAATATGTGCACATGTCATCCTTGACTACCAATATGGATCACTTCTCTATAATCCTAGATCATGTTGTTTTTCGGTAGTTAATGTAGTCTTTTGTTGTAATTGCTTTTCTTTGTTAATACTATGTTTCAAATAATTAATGATTCTTTAGATAAAGAGGCTCACTAATTACCATAAGTTGTAAGTGAATTTGATTTGGATGCAATGCATTTGATCTCGTATATAAAGTATTGTAGCATGTTGATAAATAGGAGATTAGGAAAAGAGAAACATACAAAAAATCACATAGACTAAGTTCTAATGTAAAACCCTATTTATTGAATATAAGATAAATTTTATCAAATTTGTGAGTATCAGTTGTTGAATTAGCTTCATGATGTAGTACTTTATTAGCACCTTGATCCAAATAGATAGGTCCTACCCTAGAGGAAATTGGTGTTGCTTTACTTTCCATTTTTTATTTTTTGTTCTTGCTTATGAATTTTTATAGTCAATTTTTGTTTTAAATATGATTGGTTAAATGTTTGATTTTGAGTGATGTGTTTCAGCAAGTGTGGATTTTTCTTATGCATCTTATGATTGATTTCTATAGGTCCTGCTGCTATAGAATCCAAGAATTAAATAACTAGATGAATGATTCCTATTACTACTTTTTTATTTTCAGTAGACTAGAATTGTATTTATAGATATTTAATAAGAATTTAAATTAAAGTGTTCAACTAGCTCATTAAAACTCTAAAGTCTTGCAAATATTTTGCACGAGACCTCATAATATTTACAAGTTATGGGTTGACAAATTAAATGCATAAGGAAACTAAATATCTTACTAAGAAATTAATAGGAGATATAGTGGACCTGCCATTTTTGGTGTGATTTCCAAGGAGGTGTCAAAATCCTTTGAGGAATTTTTAATTTAGTTGGAATAGATAACACATGGTACGTGGATTTACATTGTAATAATACTCGACATTCTTCTTTATAATATATCATACGATATTTTTTTCATTTATGATCATATATATGCATGAGAAGAGATACAAATCCAATACCACGAGCATGTGGTGTAGTAAGAACCACTCATGGTACTAACCAATATGCATGTAGATAAGGTCGAGGAGCAGGTTCAAGAACTGAAATCCATACTCAAAATTTCATCAGGATTATATTCATGAATATGTAGTAGAAACGTCTTCTCGAACATACAAATAATTTTTCCCTAACATTACATAATCAACAAAAATAGAATATTTGATTACTAGGTAGGTTGATTCAGACTCATAATCTTAGAAAAATCTAATTCACAAACAAAAATATTTTGAAGGATCGATTTCTCCTTAAGAATCAAAAGCATTTGAGGGACCATTTCCTAATAATTATGTAGCTATTGTCATGGCAACATAATTGGGAGTTGATTCTAACACAACTTTTGATTTTACAATTAGAGATTTTGAAGAGGAGGCAACTGCGAAAAATATCTCTCCTTTAAGTCTTCCTCATTTTAATGGTTTTTTTACTGAAGATCCATATACTTTTATTTTTGAGTTTGATGTTATTTGCAAGACTTATGATTATACAACTTATGCTAAAAAAATGAAACTATTTCCTGCCAAGTTAAAGAATGCATAATTATCTTGGTTTATGGGGCTTGGTGGGTAGAATATTAGCACATGCGATGATATGAAACAAGCATTCCTAAAAAAGTATCAATATTACTGCAAAACAAGAGACCTTCAGGAGGAAAGTTTCGAGATGAATAGAAAGGAGGATGAAAGTCTAGAGGATTATGTGGAACAATTTCAATACAATTTGCAAAGGTCTTAAAAGAGTAAGTTGTATAAGGATACTTGACGAACAATTTTGATAAGAGGTATAAGGGATGATTGTATTGATCTTTTGAATTTAATGGGAGGATGATACATTTCTCAAATTGATTATGATCATATTTGTGAATTATGTAAAATGTATTCAAAAGGAACTTCAGAACATGGGAAACATCTTAAAGACATTGTTAAGCCCTAAATAGTGGCTCATTACCCCTTAATTGGGGCATATTACATTAGCAATGTTATTTTATTTATGTTGGCTTTATTCCATTAGTTGTAATTGTACCTCCTAGTCTCCTATATATACCAAGGAGACATTTTCATTTGGAATCATATTTTATTTGGACATTTATGTGGGGTATAAGGAGGTTGCCCCCTTGAAGAGGCTTATTACTTGAAATTCTCTCTCTTTTCAAGGCATTGATTACTTATTATGAGGTTTTTCTATGCTATATTGATATTTGGTTCTTAACATATGGTATCAGAGCTCAAGGTCTTGGGTTTTTTCTCCTACATATGAGACACCTTGGAATTTTCGCGATAACTGTTTTTCTACAACGTTTCAAAAGGAATGACTTGGAGGATATTTATTATATGGATCAAGGTACGCTGGGTTAAAATTTCAGCTCCCGAAGCCTTATACTTTCAGAGATACAACATGTGTAAGATAGGGTTTTGGAATCATCCTGAATTGAATCATTGCGGTATTTTCTCTATAAACTGTTTTCTGTAATGTTTTAGAACCTAAAATCTGGAGGATATTCACATAAATTATTAAAGTATCTATGGTAAAACATTAAGCTTCTGGGTCATCTTACATTTGTATATACACCCTGCGGAAGATAGGGTATCTGACTAGTCCTATTGACTAGTCTCAAGCAGGTGTTCTAGGTAAAATAATCATAAATTCTTATTGGAGTATCCAAATTGAGTGAGACTAGTTGCATTGGATAATGGACAGTCCATAGTAGTTCTGTTATGATTTTCATAATTTTATATCAATTATTTTGTGTGGGGCATGCTATACAAGTTAGATCTCCTGGAAAGACCAAAAATCAACAAGTTGTGGGGAAGTTACCATAAATTCCACTTGGAACATCCATTTTTAAACAAACCTATGGCATTGTAGAGAAGAAATATCATAGAACTACAAAAAAAAAAAATTCATACCCATAAGGGCCGAAATTTTTGATATACAATAAAAGGAAGATTGTCTAGCAGAACCACCTCAAAATCAAGGTTTAAAGTGATACCTGGCCAACATGCCACCAAAAAAGGGAACTTATACACAAAATAAGCCTCCAGACAGTCCTACTTGGACTCTTGATGAAGGTGAAGAAATGCGTAGGGACATAAATGATTTAAAAAAGAAGAGGACACCTGAAAGTTAAAATGTATCCCATGAAATTCATGATGAGGACATAAGGAATATGAATCAAGAATGGAGAAATGATAACTTTGGGTTGAAGACCAACCACTTTCCTAAGATCGATATGAGGAAGTTTGATGGAAAGGACCCAATCACATGGATACTTCAGATGGAAAAATTCTTTGATCTACACAATGTGCCACATACAGAAAAGGTACAGATTTCTTCTTTATATTTAGAACCCAATCAATTTGTGTGGTATCAATGGTTTTTTTCTCGCAAATCACTCGTCAATTGGGCAATTTTCACGGAAGAAATGATAGAACACTATGAGGATACAAGGAGAAATACCTTCTTTAGCCAATTGATAAATATCAAGAAAAAGGGTTCAGTTACAGAGCACATTGAGAACTTCCAAAGATTGAATATAAAGGTAACAGACATGCCATATGAGCACTTGATTGATGTATTCATAGGAACTTTAATGGATAGCATTCAACACGAGGTTCGTCTTTGGGAACCCAAATCATTGGAGAATGCATTTAGGGTGGCAAGAAATGTTGAAAGTAAAAATATGGCTATGGCTACTAGAAGGACCACTCCTAACATCTATCGAGAGAATAATGTTCCTTCTTCTTAAACACCTCAACCTACCAAGTTGACACCTCAACAATTGGAGGAAAGAAAAGAAAAAGGTTTATTCTTTAATTGTGACAACAAGTACAGTAAGGGACATAAGTGTGGTGAGAAGAAATTATTCTACATAGATTGTGAAGAGGAAGAAAAACAAGAACAAGAATAGGAACCATCTCAAGATGAAAATGTAGACGCGATTTATTCTGAAGAGTTGACTCCCATGATACCGTGTAATGCATTGGCTGGGATTAGCACTCCTCAAACCCTCAAGATTGAAGGATATATCAAAAAGAAAAAAGTAATAGTCCTAATTGATTCTGGTAGTATTCAGAATTTCATTCACTATAAATTAGCCAAAGTTCTCAATTGCTTTGTATATCCAGCACCAGAGTTTCAAGTAATGATTGCAGATGGAGGAACTATCAATTGCTCAAGAAAGTGCAATAAGATCAATCTTACTATGGGGGAATATGTAATGAATAGTCCAGAGATTGCTATACCCATGGGTGGTGCTGATGTCGTACTAGGAATCCAATGGTTACAATCATTAGGAACAACGCATTTTAATTTTCAAGAACTTTTCATGAAATTTTCATTGGAAGGAAAAGAAATTGAGTTAAGAGGTATCACAGAGAAACTCAGTGAGGTGATAAGCTCAAATTGTTGGATTACTGAGAGGGGGGGTGAATCAATAATAACGTAATTATAATCCTTTTTCTTCAAATGTTATATCAATATAGAATTATTATCCAATAATGAG
>SNQJ01S0177077.1:0-19866 GCA_010110895.2 Picea sitchensis | reverse complement strand
TGCCTCCTTATATGCAGATGTATGCAGTTGTTAATGTTGAGAATTTGAAGTTGTATGAGCCTCCATTGATTGATGATCAAGGAGAGCATGTTTATATTCCTTCCATAGATGATTTTTCTCCAGAGTATCTAACAAAACTATAGGAAGACACCATCCTTGACAAGAGAATGTGAACTTCAAAACGAGGAAATGTAGAGTATCTGTGAGTTGGTCTTAAAGGGAAGAATCCAAGCAAGGCCAAGTGGATTAAGGTTGGAAGGGTGAGGGAACTTTATCCTCATCTTCACATATACTAAAAATAGTCTTTTGGAGGTCCAAAAGCTTCCCAATGGGGAGGTGTGATCAGGGGATCAAATTTTGCTCAAAACTTCAAAGTGCTCAGAATTGCTTCAAAATGGACGAGAGCATAGGCCTCATCGTTGCGAACCCAACGTAACTCGTTTCATCTCAAACGGATGTCGGGAGCGAGAGATATTGCAATCTATCCATAAAGTCAAACAGGCAAAAAAATGACGTTGACTGTACAGTCCGTACAGGATGACGTGGCAGAGTCGTACGATCGTACATGTGGTGATATGGTAGTTAATTATTGGATTATAGTTGGTCGAATGGGAAGTCGACACGTGGCACTATTTGGGCAAGTGATTGGGTGCCACGTGGCCTAATCGTGGGCTGCCACGTGGCACCCCGGTATTGGTTACTTGTTTGGTTTATTAAAATGTATTGGAGTCCGTGGGGTTCGACCCCCGGACCTCCCCACCTCATAGCTTTCACAAACTCTGACTGGCCAATTTGTTACACGTTGTGCATTGTAATATGTATGAGTTCTATTGTATTTGAATTCAAGTTTGTAACCGTTGACAAGGGGGTCGGATCGGGGCTTAGCCCCGGCCCGCGGTCATTCGATTGCATATATGACCATACCACATATTGTATAGCCGACAGTTGGTGCGTGTGGTTTTTAAAACCAATCCTGTGGTTCTATGTTATACGCCATATGCCCACGACCGGAGCAGGGAGTTAATATGGTTGGCACGGTTGTAACCGTTTGGCCCCTTTTGCCTATACGCGCGGTCGTATGAACCCCTATGTGCCCAGGTGCTAGGCAGTTAGGGGCTGGCGCATCCATAACCATCCTACAGTTTGCACCGTTGGTGCGGTTATGCCCGGTGCTGGGTTTTCATGTTATTTATTGCGTGTGTGCTAGGTTCATTCAAGAGGGTGCATTTTGTAGATGCAGAGACAACAAGCTTGAAGGGGGGACTTCCAGGAGGCCTAACTTCTTTGTTTTTTGACCAATTGAGGTGCCGAAAGAGCCCAGATAGGGGTTTTTGGATGCTCTGAATCCATTGGAGCAGTCGGTTTGTCAATTTGAGCATTTTAAGACATGTTTTTGAGCACATTTTGAGCAATTAATAATAATGATCCATAGGAAGCTAGACCAGGAGATGTAGCCCAAGAGAGGGGTGAACTCCTTTATCAATTGTTGTGTTTATGTGATTATGTTCATTGATTATGCTGCTGTCTATGTGTATTTTGCATGATTAATCCCTTAATCTATGTGTTGCAAACTGATCCATTTTCTTTAAACACATAACATTTACATTGCAATAATTTCAAGTATTTCAAGTCTTCTTCATTTTTAGATCATAAAGAGAAGTGGGGATCACTTTTTCAATGAAGTTAATTTATAAAATAAAAGATTCATGTGAAATAAATAACTTTAAAATAAAATATTAAAGCTACTTATAGTGATTCACTTTTATACTTGAAGTGAAATTTGAAAAACAAAAAATCTCTGATACCAATTGATAAAATATAGACAAGAACAACAAGATGGTGGAAAAGGCTCACTAGTAAAATCCCTTAGTATTCACACCAATGCTACATATTTACAATACAATGGGTGATGCCACCTCATAGAGATATTTTCTCTAGATCCTAAAATCATGCATGATGACTAGGTTAGGCAATCTTAACTAAATCATTAGTCATCACTTGACGATATATTACTAATATCCTAAATGAATAATACAAATATAGGTGACAATTTAGACTTAGTGATTGGTTAGGGTAATCCATATGCTAACAATCCCCCCCCTCAATCACAAGTATGATCAATAATACCAACAATAAATCATAGACTGGTATCAATTCCAAGTCTTCATACTGAAACTACTGGGTTGAGCCTTAATGAAGAACTTCCGGAAAAACCACCAACCTGGATGATGAATGGTTCATCTGAAATGAACTAGAAAAGAGTTGAGATATGGAGGTGAACAACTGCAATATATGAACATTCCCTGATTGCTTGACAATTTGATCATTTCGCCAAGTATTTGAGCTAGAAGAATATATTGTCTTCTGCTAATTGGTGAAAATGTAGTATCACCACTCTATTATCAGTGTATCATTGAAAGTGCTCTCTGAATATATGGTATGGGATAACCACTGACCAATTGATACCATGTATCTGATAGTTTTTGGATGACCACTAACCCATTTTCACACTTTTAGGTGTCCAACAACATCCCAATGTATAATGTGTATGATTCAATTGCAAGTCATTGAATCATAATCCTGCCAAAGTCTTCCATCTCTATAAAAACTCACTATGTAATCATGTGAGCCAGGATGCATGCAATTTGTTCACTTAATGTAAAATCCAATCTGATGAGAGAAAACCAAGAGAAGTGAATCATCTTCTATTCTGACACATCCTTGAAAATGCCTGACAACGCAATAAAATGCCAAGTTGCAATGTAGAAGGATATTATTTTCCTCTTCTAGGTCAAATGACCATCTATGTGAACCAAACATCCACATCATTGCACTCAAAATCAAAATTAGCATCCCAATTATGTATGATTCAACTTAAACTTATTGAACCATAATTCTGCTAAAGTATGTCATCTACCGACCGTAGTTTCCCATTTGGAAAATTTCATGCCCTATCTGGTATATTTGATGTTTGTTGTTGTCAAAACTTTCTGTATGAAAACCATCTTCAATTCCATCATCAATTCCCCCCTTTGTCAGCTGAAAGGAGAGACCACAAGTGGTTTCATGAACCATATTCACTGGAATTTTGAACACCCCCCCTTAAGGTGCATGAGAGTTACATCAGTGTACTCCCTCCTTATAGGCTCAAGAGAGTACCATACTTGTTCCATTTGAGTACAACACAAAGTGGGCATGTGGAAATAAATAACATGCTATCTCATCCCATGAGGGCCATGCTCGAAAGCTATTCCATAAGGGGACCACTTATGTGAGGTACAAAAGGCTATGTGCTACAAATATTGGTCTTTACTCGAGATTGAATTCTTCGGTAAGACTTATATAATCGCTTGGTTGTTGATGACCACTGCCAAGGATCAATCGAGTTATAGTGAATCTTCAATCTTGTAGGTTTCTTCAGTGTAAGAATGGTTATGCTTGCCAAAATGTTGGAAAGGATGGAGATCAAAAAATTGATTCTCCATGTGCCCAAATCGATTACAATGTTGGAACTTCACATTCTGATGCTGAACTAGAACAGGTGAAACTGAATCTTCTTGAAGGAATCCAACTCTTTGGAACTTGATTGGTTTGGAATAATCGATAATATGAAAGGTAACTTCCTTGTCATATCCAAGTCCTGTTCTATCCTTGTTGTAGATGATTTCTTCCCAAGGTCTGATGATGGGATTGGAAAGAGTATTTTGAACCTGTTTCTTTGAAATCTATGGAAGTGGATTTACTGCATGTTGTTATAGCATTGAAAGGTTTTCTTCACTAAACTAAAATAAAACTCTTTAAAAGTAGGTTCATGAATAACTTTGTCTTTGAATGCATCTGGAATTGTCTTATTGAGTTTCTCCTCCACTGATTGTTCATCATCATCATCATCATCATCATTATAGAGAGGGTTGTTCTGAACAAAAAATAGTTTGGAACAGTTCACTAGTTGTTGATTTTTGAGATCCCTGATTTCATCATTCAATAGCTGGGATAGAGATTGAATAAGTGTAACTTTAGCTTGCATCGCTTGCAAACAAGTTATCACTGATTGAAGAGTTTCTTTGTTCAATATCACTATGTTGTCTTCAATGGTGTTTATTAGAGTGTTCAATAACTATAATAATTCTATATTTAGATCCATTTCAAAACACTAAATGAGGTCTCCTTGTGTAGGTAAATCCTTATTACAATTTGACTCAACAGAAGAAGGCTTATCTACAACTCGCTCACTTGAATCGCTCGCTTGAACTTCATGCTTGCTTGATTTTGTTTAATGCTTGCTTGTACTCACTCGCTTGAACTTTTCATTCTTTCTTCCAAGAAGTTGAGGGTGTCATATACTACCTAAAATGCACCCAAAAACTTTATTACAATGATTTGAGTTAAGCTACTCAACCTTATCAATTTCAACTCAAAATTACAATGACTCTTGGGTGTCGGGCTCAGTCGAGAATGCACCTGAAAATTAAAATTCAACTCAAATTGATTTCAAAAATACAAGTAAACTTACAAATACATTATTGCAAGAACAAATCAACTTGATCAAGTAATATTACAACAAGCATTGTTTGCAAGTTACAATTTAACTTCAAATACTCCTTGATGTGTTGAGTTCTAAATCTTTGATTTGTCCATTACTGATGTGGTTGATGACTTGAATGCTTGAGAATGTTCTTCACATATTCTTGATCATATGTGTTTGACTGTCATTAATTTGTGTGCCTAAATTTGATTTCCTTGTACTCAATGTATGATGTGTTAAATGATACATTACAAACGTGTTTATCTCAAAACTAGACATTAAACATTAAAATATTCACCATAACACACTACACAAGGTGTACCTAAGATCCCCTTATTCAATTTTGAGCGGATCTAGGATACAGAGAAAAATAATTCAATTTTATTATAAGTATCTCTCTTATGAGACCACATACAATGGGAAGGCTACAATGTACTTTCTCCTTCACCATGCTTTACCAAGGCTTTCAATTCATAATATTTATCTTCTGCTCTCAAAGACTTAAGAAAACCATAAATTTCTTCTCAAAAAATGAGTTTCTTACAACCTCAGTGCCTCATTCACTTAAAAAATTTCCTAAGTCATAAAGAAATAATGAACATCTCTTACTCATGATCAATCTCATTTACTAATGAGAAAAAAAATATTACATTTTCTCACCTCCATATATTTATGTTAAAACAATTTACACTCCTTCATCCGATCCTCCATCCAATCCTTCATCTGGTCCTCAATCTGATCCTTCATTCGGTCCTCAATATGAACAAATATTTTGCAATGATTTTGATAATTTAATATCAATTGAAAAAATGTTTCCATGGAGATCCAAATAATCAGGATATTCTTGTTGAGATTATTATTTTCTTCAGATATGCGTTCACCTTAGATATTCTTAGATCTTCATTTGTAACAACAAAAACAAATCTCATATCTACATTCACGTTTTGGTTATGGGCCGACTACATTCAGATGGTTGAGAAAATCGCTCTGAGACTTCTCTCTGGCCTAGAGGATCTCCTTGTGTCCATGCTCAACAACTAATCGGATGAAAATCATATGTTTTGAGAAACAATGCGATATATAATGGGAATACACAGGAATAGACTCATTTTTTTTTAGTGGATGGATTCAAAACTCCATGAAACTCTAGATATGATGCTAGAACACACTTACATATCTCCACAAAACTTGATGGAAAACCAACCAAAAATTACCTCTTGTCACACCCAGATTTTAGTCATCGGATCATTTATTTGAATAGCATGTGAGCGTGTTAACTTAAAGTGCATCAAACAATGATGACCAAAATATCAACAAGAAAAAGTAGCACACTTACCATTCACATTTCCAATATTAAGCATTAAATTTTCTTGAAACCACGAGGTGTATCAGAAATGAAACTCACATCAGTTCTCTTAATTAACCATCATAGATCTCGACTGTGGGCCCCATCGATATTGTTGGTTGTTATGAGAGGAGTTGTGTTCTATTTGCAGAGGAAGTTAAAATGAGGCCTTGGAAAAGAATTCCAAACAACGAGCATAATCCTTCCACTGAATGGCAATCTTCTCCCATGCAGGATTACTCTTCTAGATTCGAAACAAAAAATAGAGCCCACAAACTCATGATCTACTGTAGGGAAATACAAATCATTCATGCTTTATCGATCTTCAATGGGAACTCGTAGATCTCAAAAAACAATTCATGCACTCCTGAAAAACATGGTTAAGAGAATCTTGAAAATCTCTTAAACCAAGACTTTTCTCAAGGAAACACTTGTAAGTCACACAATAGACTCCATTCTGTACAAAACCCAGATTGCAAAATTGTCAAATTCGTCTTCATTTGTTCACAAATTGATCCACAATTCCAATGACGATTTCTTCTATTTTAATGTTGTCATTACTCTCTCCTAGATCGCAGAAGGAAGCTACAAGATCTCCTCCTTCACGTGTCAAAGGATTCTATAGGAAATTGTAAACATAGATTCTCTTATTAGATCTGATCCTCCATCTCTGCATATGATTTCCACAATCAAATAAATCCCCTTTCTTCGCTATTGGCGGCATATACATTTGCTTAGCAAGATCTACATTTTCTTAGCCAAAGACTTCTTTAGATCTGTGTATATCAGAGGAGGACAACTGGTACAGATCTCTTCAATCGAGGGTTTAATCACACAAATTGTAGAGAGAGGATTCTGGTAAAGCTATTGATTGGCAACATCAATGCAAAAATGCACCCACCATGGAAACAAATCAAGAGACACAACTAAAGGAATCTCATAATTCTCAATTCACACATAAATTCAGATTTGTCCATTATAAATACATAGAATAAATAGCATGCCATGAAAAATTGTCTCTTGAACTGATCACTGCAGGTGCTAGATCGATGTATTTATCTTGGGCAAATGTCCTACATCACTCCTCCATACAATTCCATCACTCTCCTTGAATACATTCCTTGAAAAATAAATCCAGAATAAAAACAGATATGGTTTGCATTACAATCCTCAATACAGTCCATGATACAGTCCTTGATACAGTATGTGATACGCTCCTCGATACGGTCCGTGATACAAAACTTCACTCAATATCATTTCTCTTCCTTCACAATTTTCACCATGGCTCTGAGTTTTTCACCATTTCTTCACCATGGCTCTAATACCAATTGAAAAAACAAAGAAGCTATGATACCAATTGATAAAATATAGACAGGAACAAAAAGATGGTGGAAAAAGCTCACTAGCCAACTCTCTTAGTATTCACACCAATGTTACATATTTATAGTACAATGGGTGATGCGACCCTATAGAGAGATTTGCTCTAGATCCTAAAATCATGCATGATGACTAGGCTAAGAAATCTTAACTAAATCATTAGTCATCACTTGAGGATATATTACTAATATCATAAATGAATAATACAAATATAGGTGAAAATTTAGACTTAGTGATTGGTTAAGGTAAGCCATAGGCTAACAAAATTTACATTACAATTTGAGCATGAACTTTTTCAAAAAAAGTATTAAAAAGAGAGACTTGAACTCAAGACCTCTTACTTAATAAGAGAACTTTTAACCAAATTGTTTAGCAAGAGAATTATTGTTTTTTTTGTTGTTGTTAAAGATGGCCTTGGAGAGCGTGCTAAAAAAACTCTTTTCACACAATGAAAAAATTCCGCTTCTCAATGACAAGGGTTAAATCTCGGTTAGCTTACCCAAAAGATGCACATTTTCCTATCTGTTTCTGATTTTTGGAGATCGCACAGGGAGCGGGAAAAAGAGCATATGCAGATCTAAAAGAGTAGCAACCCAGAAACAAATAATATAAAACCAAAATAATACTCTGCAAAAATTTAAAAAATGTGTATTTAGGATTTATACCTCCGGATCTGACTGAATTGACCGTATATTGGGAAAACATAAACCTTTTCGATTGAAACGAAAATTTTTCCTGACTGAAATGACTTCATTGGACGCAATGGAATAGTCCTCTCAGCCCAAAAATATACATAAATTCTAGAAAATAGAGATGAGGAAACTCGACTTCATGATCTCGATCTACAACAGGAGTGGGTCTTCAAACAGGCTCTGATACCATGTTCGACAACATAGGTATTACAACCGAAAACAAACACATTCAGTAACCACTCACAAAACCAGATCAAAGATCAACACACTAATGTTTTGACGTGGTAAAACCCTATGGGGAAACATCCACGAACCCAGCCAATGCGACCACTTGGAGCAGTTTATTAATGCAAAAGAAAAAGATTACAGAGAGATTTTACAACAGATTTTCTCACAATCGATAATCGAAAAATGACCCTCCATGCTCTTTAAATAGAGATCATGGACCAATTGGGTGTTAATCCACGGATCAATGGCCATTAATATCGAGGATAATATGAACCGTCAGATCACTCTATTTCGGGAACATATCGTGATCGTCAGATTTCCTAACTACAAATGCATACTAATGCATACTAAAGAAACACACTAAGAAACACACTTTTACCAAATGACACATTAGAACAAGTAGATATTAACGAACTCCTAAGTGTCTAAATATCCTAACAAGGCAGGGTGAACGACAATCAGCTAAAACTCTATCAAGAGGGCCATAAATCTACGCAATAGGAAGAACCACGTAAGAGAAAAAAAATGCACATATACAAAATGACTATTGAAACAACGCAGGTAGGGAAAACTGCACCAACCAGGGAAACCTGATGCAAAAATGGTCAAGTATGTAGTAGTAATTATACCATACCATGTGGCGTGATATTTTTCAAGTATGAAAATAAGGAAATTATAGTTACAGACGGATAAGAACAAGTCCCAAAACAAAATTTATAACAATGCATAAAACCGCCATAAGGCCCAATTATAAATCCATAATAAATATAGGGAGTAGAAGAAAACGTCATTGATACGCATGAATGATTAGAAGTACACGACATAAATCTACTAGTGGATTTGGAATTAAAATGCCATTAACACGAGCACATGTCACACTACAAGAAGAGGAGACAGATGGGAAGGAATGAATATTAGTGCACAACTGGAAAATAGGGAATAAAATCAGCTAGGAACGGACTATTGTTACTTAGAAGTTATATGAAGAAGCGAGAGCATAGATCTAGTGTGAAATACAGAGTGCCAACAATTTCTAGAGTTGATTTGATGACAAAAATTTCACCACGCAAAGCCACATGAGTAGCAATAAAGGTACCAAGAAAGAGTCACACTAGAGCGGTCGCAACTGATCCAAAGATTGAGGAAACTTCGGGTGCATCCTCATCAGAGCTGAGGTTCCCTAGTGATTACATATTTCCAAGGAAGTATGATGCCCCCACTAATGACATTGTAGAAGAATCCATATTATATGATGGTGACTCCAAACATTCAGGAGGCGGTCATCATCGATGAAAATATTTTGGGGAAGGTGCCTTAGTTGAAATATGTTGACCGTGACATTACTGACGTGGAAAAGTTCCATGAACTTGCACCTCATGAATACCTAGAAATCAAAATAGTTCCACTCACACAATAGAGAATACCAGTGGTCAAGGTCTGGTCCAGAGGATTGGAAAGCATAGGATTTCTTAACTTGTTCGACATCCCACACTTCGGCCACAACAATGAAGTCAATGCCTACGCAAAAATCCTACTATATTGCATACATGGGGTGTACATATGGTTGGATAGGCCAATTTATATTGATACAAACCTGATAGAAAAAATCAATGGACTATCCACCTAGGGGAAAGACCCTGCCACGTTATTTGCATACAAGAAGATAGAAAGAACATAGCCAGTGGAAATGTGAGTGAATTTTCACACTGTTAGAGGGGTGTGTGGCCTAGATGTGCCAACTATATTCAACCTCACAATTCAAATGGCCACATAGATGATAGCATGTAAATTTCTATGGATATGCAGGAAGGATCAAGTCCCAGCATGGGTAGTATTTTACACAAAGCAATGTGTAGAAGAAACTATAATGATTTGGGTCCCTTTCTTACTAAACCAATTCATATTGGACCACACCGAATCCCAAGATAAGGGGATGGAGTTTCACTACTTCTGGCCATTGATATTGATTTCCTTCACAGCATGGGCAGAGCCAGAGGACGCATAGTTATTATGGGTAAGGAGCAAGTTGTGTGTTGGTTACTTGGGCTGGCCCAGGTTCTAATCTAAAATAGGTTTCCAAAAAAACCCTCAAAACTATCGGCCCTCCTGGTAAACCAGAAGGAAACATTGCACACATAGTGCACAATGCAGTATCACCCAAAATATATTTATGGGGGACTGTAATATTCAGGTGTTTGTAGTCTAGGAAAGAGTGGGGACTATGTTTTGGTTCTTTTACTTATGCATCAACATCATTATTCATTCATCTACTTCTAAGACTCATTCATCATTAAACTATGCATGCATGCTACTAAAATCATGTTGGATTATCTGTCTTATATCCTTTCTGAGTTTTATTGACCTAGGGTTCATGTATGTTTGGGTTTCCAACAAAGATTATAAAACTATCGGCCCTCTTGGTAAACCAAAAGGCAACGCAGTGCACAGGGTGCCCCGTGACATCTCACCCGAGATGGTCTTAATGGGTGGCTGCAATACTCATGTGTTTACAGCCTAGGATTGAGTGAGAGATATGATAACTGGGTAGGGAGTGCTACTGTATCTTATTAACGTATTATACCATTATTCTCGATTAATGCAAGAAATATAATGACTCATTCATTTATACCATCTATATATATTAAGATGATAAATAAATACATGCATTCAATCACATAATGCAGATATTACTGTGGTTCACCCCCTCCTGGTCTACGTCCACAAAGATTTGGATCTTCTCTCTTTTATTATCGTCATTCTGTCATTACAGCATCACACACTTTACAATTCCCTTCAGCTGGGTTGAGATGTATTATGAGGTGGACTAGATCATACCAGGCTCCACAGCCTATGACCTAACCCTCGAGATCTACCCTCCTCTGTCCTTTCTAGCTCAACAACTTACAAAAATAGGTCGTATAGAAAAATATTACATATCAACTCGTTACAACAACACTCTACAATGACGAATCGTCTCTCCCCCAATTACAACAACTATATTTGTATGTTTCTAGCTCTTCATCGATTCCAATACATTACAAAAACCCTAACCCTATTGTCGTTAGGTCTTCCATGCATGCACGCATGTTGTTCCTCCTTCCAGCTATCAATTTCCTCGTGCATGCTTTATTTCCCAAAATCACCTTGCTTTCTTCTTTGTTTTGCTTCCAATAGGCCCCCAACACTGACATGTGACTCGTCCCGAGTCACCTATCCTTCATGTGCTTCGTCGATCTCCTTGGTGATCTCCTGGAACTTTTCCTTGAGCTCTGCTACTTGTGTCTGTGCCTACATGGTCTTCTCCTTTAGTGTGTCTACTATCTGTGTTGCAATTTCATCATTGGTTAGTCATGCGCATTCTGCCTGAGTCTGTTCTATATGTTCCTTATATTTCTCTACCTGTGAAAGAAATTCTACCACACACTCTTGCAATAGTTCCATTTGAGCCTGACGCTCCTTTTTCTGTGTTTTCACGGTGGTTAGTTCTGCCTGTAATTTCTTCAACTCCTGCACCCTTTGACGCTCTCTATGATAGGCATTTTTTTCTTTCTTTGCTTGAGGTCTTGGATAGATGCACTTATCCTCTCTTCTTCCTTGTCCCACCTTTGGACTTGATGATCCTCCTCTAGCTTTGTCCAAAGTTGTGTCGCATTCTCTAACAATTCGAATGATGTGCTAACATGTCGCTCTATCTCCTGTATCTACTCTACTACTTTATGTTTCCTTTTCTCTTTCACTATTGGTAGAGTAGTGGGTGTGAGTTTTTCTTGGAGATTCTCGACCTCCTTCTGGTATTGATCGATTTCCTGTGAAATTTGATCAATCTTTTTCATTGTTGTGAGTTCATCCTTTTTTGTGATGTTTCGAATTTTTTCATAAGTTCTTGCCACTTTCTTCTCCAATCTATTCCTGCGCTCCCTTTCATCTTGAGTCTCGAACTTAGCCTGCTAGCATATTATTTCCAACACGTCCCACTTCTCCATTGCTTGTTGTAATTTGTCTAAATCTATGCATGGTCAGGACTGTACCTCTTGGGTGAAGCTGACCTGCAACCTGTGTAGAGATTTGGATGGTATCTGCGGCAATACGAGTTGGATTTGGGCTAAGTCCTTAAGGGGTGTCTGCCCCACGATCTCTTCCATGTGAAACATACTAGGTGTAATGTGGAATGTCATGTTTGGTTGCGGTATTGTATGGACTGTATCCTGCTCTCCTTCTTCCAGTATTTCCTTTGTTTGTAATCCTAATGGCCTTGTTCCCATGCTACCTACTGTTTGCACTTCCTAATTTGTTTGAGGAGTTGTCACATTTCTGTCAGCTCTTCCTGAATCCTATCCCTGTGGTGCACATCATTGTCAAAATCCTCAGCTATAAAATCCTGGACCATTCGGGCTATCATTTGTTCGTCATCCTCCATGATCGTATATTCTAGAGGTGTCCTTTGTGCCTTCATTTTCTTGCATGAACCTCCCATCTGAGTGATTGGTTGCTTATTCAAGATTGGCTTTTGGGGATTGGAACTTGGTGTGGTCCCTTGCGTGACCTTGGCCTATTCTTGTTGTTCTTGGGCCGACTGTGTGTTATCCTTCTTCCCCTTTTGAGTCCCTATCTTAGTTGTCCCTTCGTTTGTATTATTCTTTTTTGTCTGGCCCATCCTCCATTTCTTGGGAACTGGGACTTCTTGAGGTTGTGTTTTTCCCTGCCCTGCCTCCTCTTCTACTATCCTTTCCAGCAAGTCTTTGGTGAGTACTGGGATCTTCCACTCATCTTCCAAGTATTTGATCACCATGTCGATGTCGCCCTCCATGATACAGTAGGGCATTTGTAGCCACTGCTTATTGGGGTCCTTCCTCGTCTGTATCCACATCGTGTGTTGTGTGGCCCTAAAGTTGGTGATATCTCGATACTATGCAACAGCCTGTGGTGTTATTTCCCACATGTTGGAGATGGATTCCTATAGGTCGCGAATGTATCCTTCAAATACCGTTGTGTTCATTTTCTTGTGCTTGGCATCTGACACAACGTCAAATGATAAATACCTATATCCATAATTTGGATTGGGTCTAGTGCTAAAGAATGTGTAATTCGATTTCTTCCATCCTACGATAGCTATCAATAGGAGTAACCATGAGTAGTGAAATTTTGTTCCGAGATCCTATGTAGATTTGTAGTCATACATAAACAAATTCACGAGATACAGTGCCCAACTAAATAATGTGCGCTCGGTGCATTGAGCTACTACTACGACAACCCTAGCTGAAACTTCCTCTCTGCAGCACTTTCGCAAAACTTTGCAGGCCAAGAGCTTTGCGTCCATCTGTGTTGTGACATCGTTTTTCCTCTTGATTATTATTCCTCGCATTCCCCTGTCAGTACCATATTTATTCTTCATTTCCTACGAAATTTTTTTCTCATTTGTCTTATCATCGAGGAATTGTCTGGGATCCATGCCCCTGGCTGGAAACCCTATGATGTGCGCAATAACCACTACATCGATCGAGACGATATTTTCCAACCAAATGTCCCCGCCATGTGTGACTACTAATAACTATTTGACGCAACTGCTTGCATGTTGTCCTCTACCAAAGTGTTGTCGATCCAATAGACCTAAAATCCTTGTTTTCTCCAATCCTGTTTCCCATTGGAGTGGTTGTTCAATCGGTTCCCAAATCGCATTCAATCCCATAGTCTGTAGGTATACCCTCTTTGTGAATTCTAGAAACTTGCCTGTGTCTGCCACATCATGATCTGAGTATTTGAACTTCTCTATATGACCCAGCAAGTCTAGTTTCACCTGTACCACATCTGGTATACGTGGAAAAACAAGGGTTTTGATGGGTTTCTTGTGAGGTGACCTTGGTATCTGTTGCTTGTGTTTCTTTAGTGGTGGCTGGATGGCGGTTCCAACAACCATCGTTTGTACTTCGGAATACCATTCTAGCCAATCCATGACATATTATACTGTTCCTTCTGGTGGGTGGTCTGACACAGTTGTTTGAGATTCATCTGGCTCGACTGGTCCATCCTGATTCGTCATCGTGCCATTGACTCTAGAAGATGCTTCGGTGTTCTCTGGTTGCACCTCCTTTAGGGTTTCTGTGTCATGGTTCTATTGTTCTTGTTTCTCCACCAGCATATCTATATTCATTTCCTTCGCTACTATATGTTGGGTATCTTCCACCACAGGTGTGGGGTTCACTGGTGTTGTATCTGGTGATGGGATTTCGTCGAAATTAATGACCTCTAGGGCCTATTGTTCACTTCTTCCAATTGTACCTATGACCTAGTTCGAACTCTACATTGTCTGGCATTCTGGCTTGCATCCCCTTTCTTTGGTGGTGCCATGGTGGTGAGTGTCTAATGTTTGTTGAGATTGAATGGTCTTTGTGAGCTCTATGAACTACGATTTGTGCTCATTTTCTTATATCACTCTATGTTTGTTCTCTTTTTGCAAATATGCTCTTTCTCCTGCATCCTTGTGTTGTATGGACATCGCATGAATCTTGTCGAGGAAGCTACCTTCATTATGGGTTCAATGCACCTCTGGTTATTTCGTACTTTCCATTACTCTCCCTTTCCATCTCTAGTTGGCACTATTAATGTGATGTCCCATAGATACTTTTCGTCATTCAATTATATATACCTCTGTCTTTTTGTATTGATTTTTTCGTCTTTCCATTTCCTGCTTGTTTCCCCATTGACCTAGTCATTAGCCTTATCCTTGCCACATTTTTATTCCTAAGTGTGCATGTTATTTATTATTTCGGTGCACTTTTCCTCTGTTGGTATTGTTTAATATTCTATATTTATTTATTTTCACTGTGTGGTGAGTAGTCGATTGTCCTTGTACAGCTTCAGTCGGATCCTGTTGATCATCCCTCTGAGTTTTGTGCCTGATAAGTCTTTCAACTGTACAAATACTCTTTCGGTGACAGTTTTTACCTCATACAGTCCTAAACAATGCAATTTTATCTTTCCTGGGTGATGAAACGATTTGTTGTCATACATCAATACTAAATATTCTTCGTTGAATTTTTTCTTTTTGATGTGCCTATCGTGCCAAGCCTTGTCTATTGCTTTCTAAACTTGTTGGTGAAATCCTACTATGATCTAATCTTCCTACATGATCATCAACTGATTGAGTCTCTCCTATACTGCACCTCGTTCTATCATGTTTGTAATTGCTGCTATGCGCAAGCTAGGTACTAGAAACTCTAATGGAACTACTGCTTCCTAGCCATATACCAGTTTAAATGGTGTGTGCCCTGTCAAATTTTTGCACGTAGTCTTGTAGGCCCACAATACTGCCAGTATTTTGAGGTCCCAATCGTCCCTGTTGAAATTACATATCTTTGTCAGTGCATTATCCAATATTTTGTTGAATGCCTCTACTGTGCCATTTTCATGTGGATGATGATATGATGGACTTCAAACTCTTCGGTCATAGCACTGATAGTGTTGTTGATTAAGTTCATTCCTTGTTCATTGTTATAACCCTAATTTGCATCAGACATACTTACCTAACATCAGGCCATTTCATATACCTTTTTTGCCAAGACAGTACTGAACAACTCTTCTTAAAAACACCCCTTTTAAAGGCCCACGTGCCCTGCTCCACTACAACCCACATGTACACTCTAGCTGAACCACTACAGCCCGCGTGTACTTACAAAAGCACGAAAAATGGAAAGTTGCTGACGAAACAAACAGTTTTGGGTAAGTTAACTAAACCTTTCGACCATTCATGGCCAGTCATTTGACTAAATACCTAGCTCCTTCTAGCCTATAAAATAAGGGGTAGGGGTCCCATTCTAAGAGAGGAAAAACATAATAACGAAACTCTACCTGAATTCGTATTCCCTTTTGCCCAAGATTCTACAACCATTTTGTGATTTCAATGAAGAAGAGAAGCAAGTGTGTTAGTAGTTGGTGCACAATAAAAGAGGAGCCCATGACTAGATTCGTGGAGAAGTGGTCGGATTCATCATTGTAAGTTGCTTTAGTGAAGTTAATAATAAAGAAGTACTTTTTCCGTCCCACCATATGAGGTTTTCATTGTTTATTGTGTACATGATGATTAAATCTCTAACCCATTAATCTGTATATCAAATGCATGTGGAGTTCTTTGTTTGTCTTTTGTGAATGCAGGTCAGCCTTGGGAGGAGATTTGCAGTCAAAGAGCAACCAAGCATGAAGAAGGATTGATACCGAATGCCAGAAATAAGGTATGTTCACTTGATCTTCTTAACTGTGTATTTTCTTAAGAATAATGGGGATTAGGTCTGCGATGATGGTAAAAAGTAGGAATCTTTAGGTCTTTTCTACATGCATGATAAAACCCTAAGTTCTAGTCCGTAGGGGGATTTCCCACTCACAACAGAATTGGCAACCTTACTGGGGATTTCTCTCAGGTTTTCTGAGGATACTTTTTGGTAGTTTTAAATTGGTTTCATCACCTTTTTTCTGAGTTTCTGCAAGAGTCTGAGCTAGTAAGGATTATAGTCTTCCATACCAGTATTCCCTACTTTCTTTGCTTGGCTGCATTCTCATTTTGGGAAGTCACAGAGGTACATGCAACCTGTATAAATCCTGCATGCCTGTATACGTGCCCAACCTTCACACAGCCCGCGTGGACATGCTAGTTGATGAAGTGACAGTAGCATGGTTAAGTTCAGATTTTTTTTATTAAAGAGGCGGTCATCTTCTTCCCTATCAGAAGTGATCCTTCTCAAGTGTTTTCTGAAACTTATTTTAGTCTCTGTTTTTGCAGTTTGTATCTTATGTATCACTTCAGATTGGTTTTGTTCTATGAAATTTTCCTTGGATTGTTTTTCTTTTCTGAAAAATTAAGTTTTTGAGTCTTCAAGAGACTCTGGTTCTCAATACCAGTAGTCTCGGTCAGTGCTTAATTACTTATCTTTTAATTTTCTGAAGAGTTTTAGAAGTACACACGACCTACATAAGGTCTGCATGCGTGTACACACGCCCTGACCTTTTACAACTTGTGTGCACATGTTGGTTGTTGAACTGTCAACAACGTGCCTATTTAGAAAATTCTTGTTTAAGGAGAGGTAGTCATCCTTTTCTTTGTCAATATTTATACCTCTCAGGGTTCTTGGTCTCCATCATAGCAGTCAAGAACTTAGGTCTGATCACATCAACAACTTTCTTTTTCATTAAAAAGTTTTCCTAAAATTTGTTTTCTTTCATAGGGTTTTTAGACAAGTATGAAAGTCTTCTTTCATCAGTTTGTGTGTTATTGTTAATTACTCTTTGCAATCTTCTCTTAGGATAGAAGTTTTCTTGGTCTTTACTTATTGACATTTTTCCTTTTTTTCTTTGCAAGAATTAAATAAAAAAACAACCTCTTTTATTTCTTGGTTTGGTTAAGTAGTTATTGGTTTGCATTAATAACCCGGAAAAAAATTTCTTTCTTAAGTTCTTGGTTGTTTACTTAAGACAATAAGTGGATTGTAATTGAGTGAAATCATATTTTGAGTTTGATGTTCAAATATCTTAGAAAAAAATTTAGTTTGAAAAGTTTATTAAGAATTGTGTCAAGAATAAGTTATTTTTTTTCCATCTTTCTGTTTATTTTTCTTTCGTCTCTCAAACATCATTAGTTTCAATTTCATAACCTTTGACTTAAGACAAGCCATAAAAATTAATGATTAATTAAAATCAACTAGACTTTATGTTTGTAGGGTCCATCAATTAGTCTAGGCTAGAGCCTTGATTTAGGTTGGAGAGGAAACTCTTCAAGGCTGCAAAACATACATAAGAGTCTGTGCTAGGAAGTGTTAAAAGTCCAGTATCATGAAAGTTATCCAAGAAACCCCTCTAACAAAGGGTCTAAACACGAGGTCGCATGCAGAAAGGTAGCGGAGATAACCCCTCCAAATCCAGACCAATTGTAGTGGAGAACACATATAAAGGGCTTGTCTTGGGATTCCGTCGATTGCATTTTCCATGGAGCTTCGTGGGTCTCGAATCCATTCGAGGTCCTTAGTTGTCTTCTGGACCACTTTCTTTCGATACCCTTGATAGGTTTCGAGCTCGATACCCTGCTCATTGTGGTCTACCCTACTATTGACTATACCCTCCTAGTGAGTGTCCGCGCACTAGAAACCTGGTTTCCTATCTTTTTTAGAGACATACACAGGTGACTGTGGGGGTATACCACGGTACCTAGGACAGACATTAGGCCACACTTTATAGAGTATACCCAAAAGGTGCTTCCGTGTTCGAGTTTCACTTGCACCGGTAAGTTTCTCTAGTGTTGGTTGTTGTAACTATTCTTCCAACTAGTTTAGTGTTTGCTTTTTTTATCTTGTAGGGACTTTTTTCTAGTGTGTGTTTATTTTGAACAAATAGAAAGCCACAGTGTGTCTTTGATATTCTCACAGAGTGGAGGATCATGAGCTCCTCCGATCACGAAGGCTCCTTGGCCTACCATCGGTAACATTGGAGCCACCCCCCGCCACCGCTAAGGCGAAAGCTAAACCAACAAGGGTCTTTTGAAGCGACCGGGTCACAGGAAACTGTGCCCGACCAACATCCGGAGGAACCAACTATTTCAGACCTTGTAGAGGAAGCTCTCGATCCACCCAAAACTCTAACCACTGATATTTCAGTGCCCATCATCATACAAATTTATCCTTATGGGCACCAGACAGTGTCACACGCAGCAATGGAAACAAATGTTGCCACTTCTTCTGGGAATTCTTCTCTTCCCACTACGACAGTCACCACAGGGGGTGTTCCACCTCCTAACCCACCGTTGTCGGTCCGATCCACCATGGTCTCGACTGCCTCTACCTCGAGCAGTGGTCCAATCTCATCTTTGGTGGTGGCCACTGCTTATTTCACACAGAGTGCGACATGCCCTCCATTCTCATACGGAATGCCTAGATCAGGTACAAGCCCTGTACTATCCTACTCCACTTTATAGACGTTAGGTCTAGGGGTAGGGAGCTCTAATGCTCCTCTGCAAGGACCCATGGGGGGCACTTCAGCTCCCTTTAATGCTTTCCCTTAAGGGGGAGGTCATATACCTCCTTCATCCCCTTCGCTTGGAGGTACCCACCAGCAATCCATTGGGCCAAACACACACCATAGTTCATTTGGAGTAGGGAATCAAGGACCACCTTCTCATAATATGCCGGTAGGGTCGACACCATTTTCTTTGTTCAGTGAATTTGGTAACAATGCTTTCTTGTCAACTGCTTTCAGGGGGAGTGATGCGAAATGGTACATTGAGCTCGACTGCTCAAGATACTCTTCCTTCGGTGAATTAGCAATGGATTTCCTAAACCATTTCCAATTACCTGTGAGATACAATGTTGGCACAGAATTGCTGGCCAATTTCGAACAGAAAAAAGCGGACCATATCTATGATCACATCCGAAAGTGGAGATGCCATAAGAGTTTGATTAAGGTGCTAGTCCCACCAGCATTCCTGCTAGAGTGGTTCCTTAAGTCTTTGGTCCCACAGTTATTCAAATAAGTCGCAATGTCGAGACTATTTTCCAAAGAATATGCAATCATGAGAGCTCAACAATGTTGTTGGGTATTCTACCCTACGGACTAATAAGCTAGGGCTCTAAACTTATACGCAGAAAATGACCCTTAAGACTTAACTTTTGACCTTCTACCCGAATCTGAAACCTCTTTCTTCACATGCATACAAGAGAAGAATA
>SNQJ01S0177076.1:6578-19866 GCA_010110895.2 Picea sitchensis | reverse complement strand
TTTTGGACCCTCTAGAATATTCTTGAAAGTCCACACGTGACTAGCTCCACATGTGTGAGTAATGAAAGCTGATGTGGCATCCACTCAGTACCATGGTGGTCAATGAGATAGGTCAACTTGTAAGAGGCATAACTTCTACATACAAACTCCAATTGAGGTGATATTTGCGCTATTGGAAAGCTCTCAAAGTGTAGATTCATAGAACAATATCAAGAGGCGAGGAGCGAAGCTCATAAAGTTTGGACCCCAAAAATGGCTATTTAAGGCTTCAAATGGGCTTTGTAATGTTCTAGACTCAATTCACCAATGTGGGACCTGCCCATGAAGTGGGCCCTACAAGCCAATAGCTCCAATTTTTCCACTCAAAAGGTACCAAAATAAATGACAAATTATATAATTGTCTTAGATAAACCATCATGGTTCATTGTAAATTATGTGGCTATTCTCAAGACATGAGAATCCTACACTTTTGCAGAGATCCTCTCTTGATACACTTCTAGATAGATGAAACAAAAATGCCAACTAAGAATGTCAGCTAAATAAACAGTTGGATTGATTTGACAAAGAAATGACAACTTTAGCGATTCAAACAAGAAGTAAAGAAAAACTTATAATCAAAGAATTCTCTTCTTCCATCCCCAGGACCAAATTTGACATCTATAAGGAGGCTAGTAGAACAAGTCATTAACTGGGTCAATGAGAACATATCATCTGATTTCAATGAAAAGTGGGAGCAATAGAGACACGAAGAATGGCTGCTGCTTGTAGGTAATTACGACATGGGTAGAGAACCATTTACTTAACTTTGGAAGTTCCTTCCTCTTAATTTTGAATTCTTGTTTTTAGTTATAATCTACCTTGCATGACGTTGACAAGATGATGGTAATGTAGTTCAAGCATTTGGAATTATTGGTGTAATATGTAC
The DNA here is from genome assembly GCA_010110895.2 of Picea sitchensis. NCBI lineage: Eukaryota > Viridiplantae > Streptophyta > Pinopsida > Pinales > Pinaceae > Picea > Picea sitchensis. Next base: position 18,941 of record SNQJ01S0177076.1, on the reverse strand, counting down.
GTGTTTCCATGGCCCATTCATATGCATCATTAATGCACTTGTAATCATTACTAAAACCATATTTTTCCATTCATATCATTACTAGGTTGCTTAACTAGGCCAACCTAGCCAACTTTGATATGTAGGCTCAATAACCCTCTTGGGGAGTGCCCCCTACTTATGTGGGTCCATAACCCTCTTGGGAGGATGCTCTACCTACTTGAGTAGTATAAATGCACCACTCAAGCTTCATTTGTAATACTCTTAGTAAAGTGTTTAAGCCTATGGGCACCATATCAGGTGTTGTGCTCTATTGTTCTTTTTGCTGCCTTTTTCTCTCACTTGTGCACTTGACTTTTGTCCTTCTAGCACATTAATGGACAGCTCCAGTGCACTATTTTAGTGCTATTTTTTTCTTTTATAGGCAGGATACCGGGTTAACTGTTTGGTTCCATTCCATCCCCTTATTATTTTGAGAACTCAAACTTTGTGGAACTAGGGTTTTCAGATATGATTTCCCAACAAAGTAGTTTAGTAGAAAATGTTTTTGTTTTGAAAATAATATTTTGGCAATCTAGATATCCATTTCTGTTCCTAAGAAAAAGAGAAAGAAAAGTTATCATGTAGATAGTACATGCAAGTTTTTAGTAAAAAGAACTTGAATTTAACAAATTTATAAGCATATTTTCTTAATACTGAAGCTTCCCTGCATTTAAAAATAAATCAACACATTTTCCACGAGATGCAGGAAAGGAGATTCTAATTACTAATAACCCATGAAAAAGTTACCTCAGTGAGCAAAGATATAACACCATGCATGTCATGTTCTTGCATGGCTATGGTACGTAAAGCTACCATAAGATCCTCTGGAAAAATAAGATGATCCATATAAGAGGGTACTTTATGATGACCACTCCAACTGTAGCCACTCATTCGAATCCAATCCTTCTTGCTGCCCTCCAATGGCAGTGAACTTTCACTGGAAAATCCTTTATGCAATAAAGATGTAGATAAAAGCCAACGCAATTGGAGCTTCTGAAACTCCATGGAGGTCCATTGCAAAATATGTAATACTTAGAATCATGTGTCTTCCACATACACTATGTCCCCACAAAAAAGGACAACTCAAGTATTAAAAAAGCATAGGCACATCCTTTTATGTCTAGACTCTATACAAACAAACTAAGATATGCAAATGAATGGATGTATGTGCACCTACATCACTGACAAAAAGGAAATAGAATATGAGAGGGGAAAGAAAAAAGACCTGTTCTTCAAGAAGTTGTAACTTGAGTTCAGCACAATCAAACCTTTGAAGAGCTTCTTTTGGGTAATGCACCTGCAGAAGATTGTATATACAAATTACTGTTTTTATTTTCCTAGTTGTATATACAATGACATTATTACACTGACGCGTTCTCATTTTTAATGAAGGCGGATTTAAATTTCTTAATTTTATCTTATAGTCCATCACTAAAATTTGGATGCATTCACATACTCAGACAGTTTTGATTTTTTTTTTTTTTTAATCAAAACAAGAATACCTATATCTATCCAGAGAAAGAAAGCAATAGGCATCTATCCAGAAAAGCAATAGGGGCTACATTTTTCTCATGGTTTAATTTTCCATGATTTTTTCTCAAAAGCGATTTGCCAATTTCTATTTTTTTTATCAAAATGGTTGACTAAATTTTATAAAAATAGAAAATTGTACACCTTAAAATTGTCAAAATTTTATAGAAACTATATAAAATACTTGAAATTTGAATAATTTTACAAAGAATATTATAGACATTTTACAGTTTGCATGTATCGGATAATAGAATTCACCAAAATTTTTTACATTTTAATATTAATTTCTCTCCTTAAAATTATCCCTGTAGAATAGACGAAAAGACTAGTTACAAAAGAGACTAGTTGAAAGAAAAAAAATTATCATTGATAGTTATACATGTAATTGACTCCCATACTTACTCGATTATAACTGCATAGACATATCACAAAGGTATCTCGATCACCTATAGTCACCTTCGACACAATTTCTAAGTGAAAAAGGTCAACCTTGTGTCCCCTAGAACAAGTAAATGGGTAAGGGTTTCAGGAATGGCACTATCAAAATTTCAAGAAACAACACATGCACACAACACAAACACATATACAATACTGAACATGAATCCATTATTAATTTATCAATAGTGCATTATCAATAATATACTATTAAATAGATTAGTAATATGAAAGGACAGAACGTATTAATAAAATGAATATTATCAGTGTATCAATAGTTGATAATGTATTATAAATATATCATTAATGATGAATGGTCATTGATAATGCTAATGTTATAGTAATAAGATAAGATAATTTTATTATTTTCTAACATATGACCATAAATAGATCAACGAAACTGCTAAATACAATAGCATCACTAAACTATGAGAGCACATTACAAAGTTACTATCCATATATTCATATATTAAATTTAAAATCAACATGCTTTTATGGCATTGTAGAGCTCTTTCCTCACAAAGACTTCATTTTGTTCACCTGTACGAGTATCTCATAAGTTGCACAGATTCTTTGCAGACTTGGGTATTGATTTTATAGGTCTGAAAAGGTGGAAAAATGAAAAGGTAAGTGGTTGTACAGATCTGTACATGCCCATACAGAAATGTATGAGCCTCTATAGATCTGTTTTAAAAAACTATTTTGAAATTGTACATTTATTTATTTTTTTATTTTATTTTTTTGTGGTACTTCACTTAGAGGGAGAACAAATAAGTACATTAGAATTCAAGATGGCTACATCATGTAGACAATAGGGGTTCCGGGAAAGTCCCAGTCCATAAAAACTAAAAATGCTAGCATGAGCCTAGAGGCCTGTTATCTGCAAGTTTGCACAAGCTGGATTTCCTGAAGGCCGCCAAAGAATGAGCAAGCGGTGCTCATACATGCATGAGGAGTTAGGTGATTCCAGCAGGACCACGAAAGGCCCCTTTTTTCCCTTGCATTTCCATTATTGTAATAAATGTTCTAAGTATGAGGATTGCAAGGCTATTGGCACTTTTGATGGGGGTGGGCACATACTCAGTGTTTTTTTACTTATTGGTATTTTTCCTTACCTTGGTAGGAGATTAAATGAATTTCTAAAGTTTTCACTCGATAAAAGACTTGCTCCAAAGCCGAGTATGTGTTGACAAGTAGGTCTCGGCATGGAAATCCAATGTCTAGTGTCAAAAAGTATATAAGCTCATACTAGAACAAAGTGTCCGAGTCATTTGGAAATTGAGGCTAGGTTTCATAGGTTTTTAAGAGTCTTGGCGAATTAATTAAATTCCATAAGGTGGAATTTATTAGTCACGAGTCAATAGAATGATGTAAAAATATGGCATCAAATGTTGTCGGATGCCATATTCACAGTCATTTTCGGGTCCAGAGAATGATGTAAAGAGCCTATTTGTTGAAATAGAAATTATGGCTAGAAGAGCGATTCTTATTATTTTGTTATTGTAAATCCCATTGTGGATTAAAATCATGTCATTATTATTATTGGATTAAATCCCATTGTGGATTAATCATATCATTATTATTATTGGATTAAATCCCATTTATTGGATTAATCATGTGTAATGTGTATTGTTATTGGATTAATCCCCATTGAGGATTAATCATATGCGATAATTAATATAAAGGACCAAATCCCCTGCGTTGGTCATGGGACAATTACAAAGTGATGAATAAAAATTATTGTGAGTTATAATGGAAGGCCTAAATTAATTAAAAGAATTGGAGTTTACCCACCCAGTGAAGGTCGATACAACTGGAGATGGTGACTGCTTCTGCGTCTGAATTGATATAAATAAGAGGCTAAGCTCACTCACTAAAGACACACTTCACTTACTCCATTATCTTATGGGGCAAAAGTACATGGTGGAAGTTGAAGAGAGAGAGGAGAAAGGGTGAAACATCTCTCAGGGAGGACTTTACGTATTGGTTTGAGTTATCTCTTGAATTAGCATAAGCCATTTATGATAAGGAAGTTTTTCTTTGGGTTTCTTCCCTAGAGGGTTTCCTAGGATAAATGTTGTATCTCTTGTAGATATGTGCTCTCGGTGATCTTGTTCTTATTATGTATCTAATGAAATGCAGGGAACTATAATAATGGCATAAACATTAACATGGTATCGAGGAGCCAGCACGAAGGAAGCACAATTTGCAAGAGGAAAAACGTCAACTACAGGTACCCAAAATTAGGGTTTTGTAAAGTGAGTACATTTCTGACTCCATCATCTAGAAAGTTGCGCCCCTCCCCAAGGATCATTGGCATAGGCTGCTTTTATGCAGTGGCTAGATCTCAGGAAGGTGAAACCCTAGTTTCACAAAGTACTAGAAAACAGAGAGAGCAGTACGAGAGAAACCAAATGCACCCAGGTCTAGAAATCCATGGATCAGATTTGAGAATTTAAAAGTTGGATTTAATTCCAGCTACTGACTATTCCTTCATTGACACATCTATCGGATCAATTTCAAATTATTTTGAAAAATTAGGGTTTCCCTCATAAAACCCTAAGTTGCATTTGCAGTTTCAGTATCAGTTACAATTGCAGTAGTAGTAGTATTTGCAGTCACTCTTGAAGTTTTTAGTAATGATTACCCACACTTCTACAGAGATATTTTGGAGCCACTACACATGATACTATCCAGAGTATGTACTCACATATGGATTGTGGATTCGCCCCTAAAAGTATTTGCAGGGAGAGGATCTTTTGCCATAGATGAAGGATCTCAAGATCCAACACACATTCAGAGGAATGATTTAGCCCATCAATGATTATTCTAATATGCATCTATTTTATTTATGAAATTATCTTGATGATGTTGCATGTTGAAGCTATGAACAAATCATTAGAAGGATTGAAAGTTGATCATAGGAAAACTGTCTCTAAACTAACCTTTTGTCAAGTTAGTGTGATGCTTAGTACAAAGATAGGTTGAAGCACTTCGTCCCTTGAGTGAAGGAGACCTAGAGAAAAGCAAGCACTCATTCTTAGGAGGACAAGGCTCAGGGTTTGGGTGAAATCAAGATTCAAAGGTACATGTGACAAGCTAATGACTTTAGTTAAGATAAAAATCGTCGTAAAGTATCATACTTAATAGCAAGTGAGCATATAGAGATAAATACTTAACTTAATCATTTTTTTATGCAACTAACACCTCCTCTAGAAGAAACCTCATGTGTTAGTTTCAGGTTACCATGGAAGAATGCTTGAATCACAACACTAAGAGTGTTGACCTCATTTAAATGTTATTCCTTCCTTCTACAATCTTTGCTAAATTATAAGTAATAGCTCTAAAGGAGACTCTGTGATGATTATTCGTGCTATTGCTTTATTATCAGAAGGATATTCTTGCTTATTTGTTTTGTTGACCTTGCTCCGAGTCACATGAGGAAGCTAACAAAGGTTGCAGAAGGTAGCGTGCTAAAGGAGAGATCATAAATGAAGCAATCATTAGTGGAAAAGAAGGTGGGTCACTCGGAAGATGCCATGATACGCTATTGAAAAGAATCCATGTGAACTCTAGAATTAGCTCACATCAACTACAAGGCACTACCATACATACAGGCATCCCTTGGGTTTACAGGCTGAAAGGTGATCCTTAGTATCACGATGGATGTATGCAAAGGAAGAACATCAAAAGAACAGTTTCCCGAGAGGGACAACAAGGAAAAGGGAGTCCTAGAACTCATTCATTAGGATGTATGTGGCCCAATGCCATCATCCTCCATTAATGGATTAAGATACCGAATTAGGATAATGGAGAATATACCTCATAAGAGTTTGTGAACTTCTACAAGATGTTGGGATCAAGATCTCAACAAAACGGTGTAGCTGAAACGGAAGAAACAGGAGAACTATGCTGGAAGTTGTGAAGATCAGATCTTCCTATGTGATAGTGACCCGTGATGACAAGAAAGCTATTTATGTGCGAGGAGGCAAGTTGCCCCATAGTGCACTTGGGCTCGGGACACTAGAAGAGATGTTCCATAGGAAAGAAACTTGAGAGGTAAAAGCCATCTCAAAATATTTACATCCAGGTGTTTATTCATATGAAAGGAACAATTTGGAGCCCTCCGGAAAGAAGGAATATTTGTGGAATATCTGTGAGGTATCCAAGGTGCCAGAATCTACATACACAGTCTGCCACATTAAGATTAGCAGGGACGTGGCCGTTGATGAAGAAGAAGCACTTAAGAAATCAGCAGGGACGTGACCTACCGTTTCCACCTTATTCTTTGGTAAGTTTAAAACCAGCAAGAAGCAAAAACTTCTTGGAAATCTTTGAAAAACCTCAAGCGTTAAAAGAAATTTTACCACATTTTTTATCAGAGAAAATTTCCATAAAATATGCAAGTAAAGATACAATTGATGACCTATCTAAGAGTGTTAGAAAACAAAGAGATGAGTGTATCACGAAATAACAATGGATAAAGAAATGATAGGAGTTTGAGAAGGGTTAAGGGTGGGCTCCTCTTGATGCTATCCCAATAATCCTTTAGAAATGACCTGCAAAACTCAAAGAAAGTAGTGAAGCATGGAATAGACAACAACATTGAATAGACTAACAAGCGAAATACTTCTATCTCTTAGCAATCCAACAATGCATAAACTAGCTAGAATACTCTTAGCTAATCTACCCTGAAAATGCTTTTGCAAGATCTATTTCTTTGCTACACAACAAGCTCAACAATACAAGTCACCCTCATGTGGAAACAAGATACTCTTCAATCTCTTCAAGAATCCTCCAAAGCCTTTCTATTGATCCAAAGGTAGCAGAGTGTTGGAGAAATACTTCTTCAAAAACTCTCAAGAGCAATGAATAGAGTGGAGTACAATGGCAAGGCGAAGGGTGAGGGTGGGAATTCAGCATAATGATAGTAGCTCAAAGAATGGTAGTGAAATGAGTGAGGAGGGTCATACTTATACCTCAAAGGGCAAAGTGAAGGCACTTAGTGAGTGCAAGTGTTGGTTCTCAAACAGAGGTGAATCTCTATGAAGAGTGACTCTCTTAGGGTTTTGGTAAGGATCAACCACATGGATTGATGAAGTGGCATATGTGGGCCAGCGAAGAAGTGAGAAGGCTAGAGGCACACCCTCTCATGAGGAGGGAATATAACAAAAGCAAATTCCTAGATAGATGACTTAGGGTGGAAGAGTGAGGTTGAAGAGGCGTGAGCTTGGAGAGAGAAGCCACATATAGGATAGAGAATGAAGTGTAGAGACCAAGGGATATGATGAAGTGGAGTCCTAGGAGAGCACCTCTCTTAACTTTTAGGAGGGGCTGCAAGTTTCCAAGCAAACATTAAGGTTTGGGATGAAATTCATTTTTCCCCTTAGAATTAGATGCAAAATGAGTGAAGGTGAAAGTTAAGTGGGTAAATTAAGTTTTCAAATGGTTAGGATGGGTTTGGGTAGGTTAGGAAAGGTCTAATTTGCTCTTTGCCATCATAACACCTACTCAAAATCTCAAACATTACAATAATTTGACATTTCGGCAGTATCGCATATGATAAAATTATTTGGTTTGGTGACTGACTCCGAGTGGACTAAAGACATAGTAAACTTAATTAGGCTAAAGTGAAACGAGGTCAGTAGGTGTAGGGGGTGCTATTCCATTTCTTTTGAGCACAAATGCCTATCAAAACCCCAAAGATAGAAGTTTTTACAATATTGCTCAAAAACATTTAATTAATTAAATAATTAAAGTCCAACCTTAGGAAAATTAATTAAATTTAATTAATTAAAAAACCTAATATAGACGTGATTACGAAACTTTTCTACAACATGCGACCTTGGTCATTTTACGCATTCCTAAACAAGAATACCAAGGGGCCAGAGACCACTGGGATAGCCGTTCAGCACTTTGGTGGAAATTATTGCATATGTGGAGGAAAAAACTCAAGGGAAATTGACCCGGTTGAGAGCCCGGTTAACAACCGAGGATAAAAACCCTCGGTGAAAGGAACTCCCCAATGGAAACATCAAAGGTACACGACCTAACTATGATCCATGTAGACTTATTACATTATTAACCATGCAGGGGTGCGGAAATTTAGTTTACAATTTTTTTTGTGCTGGAGGCATAAATTGTTTAGTAGAACCAAACTGTTTTTGACAAATTAGCATCTGATGATAAATCTCTTTGTGGCACATGGAGTTGACCCCTAATTGAAATAGGTGGTCAGCGAGGCCTCCTCAAAACTCATCCAAGCCTTGATCTCATTGATGACATAGTCTCATCCCTTTGACTTTGTTGACTCAAGCCTCCTGAAGTGTCTCTAACCGCATAATAAGGGGATCTAAAAAATGGGGACATGATAGTCTTCCCTTCCCAAAGATTGTTTGTCATCAAGAAGCAATACCATTGAAACCATGACTACTCGCCAACTAAAACCCAAGCTGAGAGGTGAACGTGGCGGGCCCCAAACCAGCACGGAGATGTAGAAGCATCTCCCTCTCCAACTCATTGTTTGGCGGGGAATGCCCGGTATAAAGGAATTCTCCTCACCGGATGTCTTGATGGGTGGGAACAGAGATGGTACTGCAAAAAAATTGGTCAACCCCTCAACTAGTAGCTCTACTAGGGAGCCACTCTTACAAATATCATGAGAGAACTCTTGAAAGTAACACTCGACCTCCATAGAAAATGATCATGACCTCCATGACCACTCCAAGCTAAACATGGCCTCCTCCGGCTGAACATGTTTCCATTAAAGTGAGGAGCTACAAGACCTCAACAAATCACTAAAAAAGTGAAATGCTCTCCTCAAAGCTGAAGCTCAATGGAAAATATGAATGATTCCCCCACAGGGGATCCACTCACTCCATCGTCAATGAAATGCCCAACCTTGTAATCTGAGGGTCCCATGCTAATCTCCGAGAAAGGAGTTTATCCATCTTGACATTTGCACCACTTTGGCCATGGTGTCTTCCCAATGTACACACATGCAGTTCTCCACTCCTAGAACCCATGCTAAAATACATGTAAGATTAGGCCTACTATCAAGAAGTGGAATCTGTAAAGGTATCCTTGCATAACCAAAGTCTGCAAATCCACCACAATACTTGATCCTGGGTACCAAAATAGAGAACTTGTCTCACCATATAGAACGAATCCCAACAAGCCCTCTCAGGACAATCCAAGAATGAAGTAGACCGCTTGTTGGCGCAACCCGATCCATCAGGAAGTGAAGCAAACTATCGACCAGATGAATCCCTGACTCCCATAGCCAATTTGGAAGTCCACAACTTCCAATCCCCACTAACTAATCATGTGTCATACTGATAACTATCAGAATCCAACTGAGCCAATATACTGAACCCTGTATGCAACCAACTGATGAAAACCAAATGCTAGGAATCAACCATGTGACTACTAATTTGTCGCTATTGCCAGCACCGCGGAGAATCTTCCATCCTCACTCCTAAAAATGTATGCAAGCAAATCTTGGAGTTTAGACACCCCATTGAAAAATAGCTATGTCTCCTGTGGTGCATCAAACTCATACAAATTCTCGAGATGCCCTACCCAAGATGTATCATACGTCACCCTCATGACAATTTCCCTAAATGTGGACTCGGAGACTAAATATGGGCCATCTCTATAGTAGATCATGGCTAAACCCTCAATGCGCCTTTGTCAACTTGTGCATTGTCCACATGCCCCAAATGGAGAATCTTTTTCATATCTATAATGGCTCGGGGCTCATCCAATGGCCTCACATAATCCTCCCATGTATTGGTGTACCTAAGGAGAGCATCAAGGAATGGTAGAGCCTCCATTGTATGCCCAGCAGAGAAGTATCACGCATACATTGTAATTGATCCGGGATTGACCAAGAACTCATCCATGTACGTCGTTGGACTATTTGAGCAGTCACTCGGACTTCATGCTACTCCCATGCCATCATACACATCTAAAGGTGTCTCCTCACATTGATGGTCAAACCTACTCTCTCCATCATCACAGGTACTATGGTTGTTGATGATATGATCTCAAAATCCAACACATTGCGACAGCGAGGGTAGAGTGCTCTCCATTCCGGAAACTCATTACTCCATCAATTATGCCTCTTCCACTGCCTCCAATGCATCCCCTTGAATCTTGTTGTACACCTCTGCATGCTATTGCAGACTACTGCTCATCGTTGTATGCCCTTGTATACAATTGCATACTCCTATGTCCTTCGGTATCATCCAGTATCCTTGATGTACCACTGTGTCAATCAATACATGAATATCAACTGACCTTGGATCCTCTATAGGCGTGTCCTCATCATGGATGCCAACTAACCCTGGATCCCAAATGGATGTGTCCTCACCCAAAATGTACCTGTCTCCAAAATCCATGAGTGTATGCTCAACTATCTCATCATGAGCGATCAAAGAGCTCACCAAAGGTGGTGGCTCATGCAACACGTAATGCATCCTCCAAAATCTTTGTGTCATATCTACCTACAATCGCTTGTAAGTCTGAATACCCCTCATATTCACCCATCATATGAGGGCTCTCCATCAATTCGACAATGTCACTGACAACCTGAGAGAAGGTTGATGTATATGACTACATGTTTATTGAAATGGATGAAAGAGATGTCTGACTGAACTCCTCCTGAAGTTTCTCTACCTATAACTTAGATTTTTGAAGTCTCTCCATTGGAAACTCCATGCTCCATCAAGTATGCCTCTTCCCTGCACTCCAATGCATCCCCATGTGCGCCACTGTACACCTCTGCAGACTACTACTCATCATTGTATGCCCCTGTATACCAATGCATACTCCTATGTCCTTTGGTACCATCCTGTATCCTGGATGTACCACTGTATCAACCAATCCATGAGTATCAATTGAACCTGGATCCCGTATAGACGTGTCCTCATCATGGGTGTCAACTAACCCTGGATCCCAAATGGATGTGTCCTCACCCAAAATGTACCTGTCTCCAAAATCCATGAGTGTATGCTCAACTATCTCATCATGAGCGATCAAGGAGCTCACCAAAGGTGGTGGCTCCTGCAACACATGTGCATCCTCAAAAATCTTTGTGTCATATCTCCCTACAATCGCCTGTAAGTCTGAATGCCCCTCATATTCACCCATCATATGAGGCTCCTCCATCAATTCGACAATGTCACTGACAACCTCCTGAGAGAAGGCTGATGTATATGATTGACTGTCTACTGAAATGGATGAAAGAGATGCCTGACTCAACTCCTACCGAAGCTGCTCTACCTGTAACTCAGATTTTTGAAGGACAATCTGTGTGCTCTCCAAGGAGTCCTGTGTGTTCACCAACTCACGGGTAAGTCTGTCTACCTCATGCTCTTTCCCTTCCAATGCACCTTGGTACATGCCACCCACTGTGAGAAGATAATTCCTATCTGTGAGAAGGTGTAGGTAGTTAGATCTAGTCACTACCATGGCCTCCTTGAGTGTAATGAAATCCGCAAGGGAAAGATCTCCTCCCAAGTTGTCTTGCGCCATAGTGGCCCTCCGACAAAAATCAACCACCAATGTATGTGTCATTGAGGTGTCTCATGGACGCCACAATCATGTCCTCGCGAACCTTCAGTTGCCTTGTCAAATGGTGTGACTCACATGAACAAACATCCACATCATGCTGAAGTGCTACCTCGTGAGTCCTGCTACCAAGGTCAACTATGGAATTCTCATCAGAGTACGCTCCAACATTTGTTGTACCACTCTGCCCAACATTACTCAAAAACACCTCTTGAGAAATGAGATCCATCTTAGTAGGTGACCCATGTGAACAAACCTCCTCAAAACCAAATACCTCTCTCTCATCTCTGATACACATCTCCTAAGAAATGAGGACAAGCTAATAAGGTATCTCATCCGTTGCCAACTCCTCACGCACATCCTCATCATCATGAGCATCACTAATAAGGTATGATGTGGAATCCTCAACATCGATTGATGGGGACACTTCACCATATGCACCATCAACCTTTTTCCTTGGCACCTTCACCTTCTTGTCCACTGATACTTGGGGTCCATACCACTCAAGATGTTTGATGGTGCAAAAATCTTTGAATGACATGTCTGCATGAAATGTCGTACCAAGCTCTTGATATTCCCTCAAACAATCTGCAAACTCCTCATCATGTCCTTTCTGTCCTGTTTGTTGCCTCTTTGAACCACTAGCTCCATTGATCCCTGCATTGTTTTCAAGGCTTTCCATAGCCTGCCTCAATTGTTATTGCCCTTGTGCAAGCATATTACAAATATTCCTCACGTTGTCCTCCATATATGATATGAACTTTTTTTCTCTACTACTGCAACTGAAGGTATAAGTGCAAGTTA
>SNQJ01S0177075.1:0-19867 GCA_010110895.2 Picea sitchensis | reverse complement strand
CTACTTCGACCGTCGATAAAAAGGTTAGTTGATTCTTCTCATGTTTGCCTGAGAAAAGGGGTTTTAGATTTGGGTAGAAGGTTAAAAGTAAGCTTATGAATGGTCATGATCTGCGTACAAGTTTAAAACCCTATATTGTTAGTCCGTAGGGTAGAATATCCCACAACATCCTCCTTCCCGAGTTAGGTCACAGCACAAAGCCTTCTTACACAGTCTGCACACTAGCTGCTTACAATCACTTGCACTTAGCTCTGCAAGTCTTAACTCATAGTATGCACAAAGCCTCTAGCTCTGCATTAAGACAATTCTAACAAGTCTCTCCACTACTTTATTACATCGCCTAAATATTTATTTATATATTAAAAATGGGGCCTAAACATGGGTAAACCCATGGGCCGACATCCCATACCCGTTACATAAACCCTAATCCCAAAAATCTCACAAAAGAAGGAGATATCCCACGATCTCTGCTTCGCCAAGTGCTTCATCTTTGACCAGCCTATCGAGGTCCCAAAAAATGGTCAAACACAACCAAAGTTCTCCAAAACTTGGTCGAGGGCCAACAAGCCCCCAACACTCACCTGTGACTCATCCCAAGTCACTCTGATCTGGGAAAATCTGCTTCGACAGACTTGAGCTTGACTCAATCTGGTTCAACCTACTGCTTTGCCAAATCCTCCTTCACGATGAACTATTGAATAAATTTCTCAGTAATCGGTCCTTCCAATCGTAGTTCCATCATGGTGACTACTTGTTCTAGCTGTGGATTCATCTTGCACTAGCTGTAGCCTTTGGGTCACTTCCATAACTTTACTCTGGATGTCATGGACCTGTTGTTGAATGATGCACTGTTCCTAGGACCTTTTCATCCTCTCGATTGTTGACAGTGGCTTCAACTGTGATTATACTGTCACTGCTTGTTGCTTTGCCTCCTAGAGCTGTGAATCCAATGTCCTTAGTTCTGGGTCCTCTGGAAGGTGCTCGTATATCTGCGCACTTCAAATGATTAATTGATTTCATTCTAAGGACAATTCCTTGATTCTTTCTACTACACTCTAATAAGTTTCTTCCCTCTTATCTCGCACTTCCTGTGGAGTGCTTGGCGAGACTTGTTGTTCCAATTCTGCCACTCTTACTTGAAGTTGTTGAATAGCTTCATCAAGCTTCTCCACTTGACTCTCCACTGTGTCATCATATATATGTGTGAGGTTTGACATAGAGCGAAGTGCTCTGGTGACTACCTCCTTGACTCCCATCTAGTCTGTGAGCAACTATTCTTTTTCCTTCTAGATATGTGCTTTATCTTCTGGAAAATTCTCCTGGAGGTCATCCTTCTCTTACTGCGCAATCTGACGTTGCTCTAGGGATTCTTATTTTTCTTTCTTTAATACCTCTGTGGCCTACTCCTTTTCCTCCTAGACCCGATGAAGGTGAGCCTCGGTCAATTATGCTAATCTGTGTAGCTGGGCAGGCTCATCTTGTACTTCTATGCCCCTTTTTGACAACGACGCATTAGAGAATGCGTGACTCAAATAAAGAGCCTTCTATACCCCTTTGAGCTCCACCTCGATCCTTTCAAACATTATCTCCTGTTTGTCTTCGCTTCGCTTCAAAATTTCCTCTGAGGTATCTGATACAATGACAATTATGAGGTCAATATCATCTACCATGAGAACAGTCTGAAATTGAGGTTTATTGGCGCTTGACTTCTTTCGTGATGAAGGTTTCTATGGGGAACCCTTTATTTTCTTGGATGTCTCTATCCCCATGATGGGATTCTTAGGCGATGTTACTTCTCCATGTTCCTATTTGTTTTCTTCCCCTTCATCCTCTTATTTGTATACTTCGTCACCTCCTCCTCCTTCAGGTGAATCTGGTGTATTTTCCTTTGATGCGCTGCTCAATTCATGTACCTCTTCCTTCTTTTTCTTCCTGTTGCTGTTGGGTGTACCATATTCTTCCCGAGTGACTACAGAACTTCTAATGAGGTCAGGTTCAGATATTTTTGTCTGTTTGACCGGTACAAGGAACTCTATAGGCTATTCCTTGGTTATTTCTTCCATGTCCTCCTCTATGAGTTTGTAATAGGACTGGAGCTCTTCTTTGTGCTCATCTCCACATGCAGTGATATAGATGAAGTGCCTGTCTACGCAAAACTTCGCAAGTGGCCTAAACCTATGTAGAGTGTTCAACATCATGCAAGGGAAGGATTCAATTGCCTTCTTCAGCTGTAGATAATAGGTGTGGAACACCACATTTGTCTACCATTTCTTCACTATGTCTCTCGAATACTATAGCATAGTGAACTTCACAGCTAGTGGTTCAGATGACTCAATTTCAGGGAAGGTCACTCCTTTCGACATCTCCCAAGCAATGAAGGCAATGAGAACCAAGATTCAACTGAAATGGAACTCGTAGAACTGATCCTAAGCTTCATGGTAGTCTTTCTCTAACTAGTTGACGAGGTAGCTCACCCAGTTCATTTGCATCCCTTCCTGAGTTAGGTCACAACAAAAATCCTTCTTACATAGTCTGCACACTAGCTTCTTACAATCACTTGCACTTAGCTCTACAAGTCTTAACACATAGTATGCAAAAAGCCTCTAGCTCCGCACTAAGCCAATTCTACTAGGTCTCTCCACTACTTTCTTACATCGCTTAGATATCTATTTATACATTACAAATGGGGAATAAACATGGGTAAAACCATGGGCCAACATCCCATGCCCATTACATAAATCCTAATCCAAAAAATCTCACAAAATGGGGCGATATCCCACGATCTCTACTTTGCCTAGCGCTTCATCTTCAAACATCCTGACGAGGTCCCAAAAAAATGGTCAAACACAACCAAGGTTGTCGAAAACTTGGTTTAGGGCCAACAATGGAAATTAAAGCATGGCTAGAATTTCCTTTCTTGGGATTCTGATCTTCTCGCTTCTTCTTTTTGGCACCCTTAGGGATGCGATCTCAAAGATTATTTTTTTGAAGTATTTGGGTCGTTAGATCTATATGTTTCTGCATACATGCAGATTCTGGATGGAATCCTGTATGGAAGTAAGTGCATTTCTCCCCTTTTCTTCACTTTCCACCTTTGGATCTGGATGCATCATTGAAGGGTTTTGAGTACCCTTCCTTCTTTGGGTTTCCATGTGTTTTCCTTTTGTCTTTATCTTTAGATTTTTTATATTGATAACCACTACCATATTGCACAGTAAGTGCATGCACCTTTAGGCCTTTGATTTTTCCCATATTGATGAGCTTGTTCTGCTCTTGTGTTAGAGACTCAATAAATGCCTCAAGAGAGGGCATCGTCCAGTTGGTTCTAGAGGCGAACCTAAGTGAATGAAATGTGGATACAAAGATTGAGTATTCTGGACCAAATTTGGAGATAATGGTCATAACCATTTGTTTCTCCTCCTTAGATTTATCAACCCCGCAAGCCTTGAGTTGCGACATCAAATCCTTATATTTGGTAAAGAAATCTTGGATATTGTCGAAGGTTTTTGGATCCAATGTGAGCAATTCCACCTCGAGCATGTGTCCCCTCATCTCATATTATTTTCCAAAAATCCCTTCCATGGTGGTCCAGGCTTCATTGGGGGTTTTACAGGAGGAAATGTGAAAGAGGAGTTAAGGAGAAATGAGACTGCAAATTGTTCCAAATGCTTCATCCATTCGATTTAGATACTTGGATTTTTCTATGGATGATTTTGGTTCTATCTCTATGTTCATGGTTAACTGGTATAATCCTCTTCTTCAAACATGCATGATCATATTCTCCTTCCATGCAAAGAAATTGTACGGTGTAAGAATGAATTCTTTTAGAAAATTCATTTTTCCGTTGTCTTCAATCTTTGGTACCTGAAAAATTAATCTGGTGTGTATTTTCCCTAACAGTTCGTCGGCTCTAATACCATGTAAATGTGTTGAACCTACACAAAATAGATTTAGCTAGGAATTGACATACACAGTTGTAGAGAAAATATTAGAAAAGAGAAGCAGGAGAGAAAGAATGGACGAATTCTCATTAACCAAATGAATGAATGATAATTTACACATGACATACTCTGTATAACTCAACTAATATGCACTAGAGGAGAATCCAATGCTCCATAGTGGTGGTATAGAGTGATCTGGACACACACCAACAATTATGGGAGTAAACTTCCACCTAGTCTAGTCTCTCAGCAAGTTACGGGAGTGAGCTGCCACCTAGTCTGAGTTAACTAGTCTATCAGTCTTCAATTAACTAATTAAAACAAAGTGAAGTGAGGATAATATCAAGGAATCATGAGTAATGCACTATTCTAGTGATGATCCCAAAGACAATGTGCATTAGTTGGTGATGATCCCAATGCTGGATGGTGATAATCCTAATATTGCATGGTGATGATCCCAATGCTACATGGTAATAATAGATCTAGCTATGAATTGACATACACAGTTGTAGAGAAAATATTATAAAAGAGAAGTAGGAGAGAAAGAATAGAATAATTCTCATTAACCAAATGAATGAATGATAATTTACACATGACATACTCTGTATAAATCAACTAATGTGCACTGGAGAAGAATACAATGCACAATAGTGGTCGTATAGACTGATATAGACACACACCAACAATTATGGGAGTAGACTTCCACCTATTCTAGTCTCTCAGGAAGTTATGGGAGTAGACTTCCACCTACTCTAGTCTCTCAAGAAGTTACGGGAGTGAACTACCACCTAGTTTGAGTTAACTATTCTATCAGTCTTCAATTAACTAATTGAAACATAGTGAAGTGAGGAGGAGATAAGGGAATCATGAGTAATGCGCTATTCTGGTGATGATCCCAAGGACAATGTGCATTAGTTGGTGGTGATCCCAATGATGCATAGTGATAATCCTAATGTGGCATCTAGACTCCAGTCAACTGATCAAACTGAAGAGAATATTCTCCCTAAATTATAGGAGACTGAATAATGACTAATAAACATAAGGAAAACATTAGAAAAAAGAAATCCTAGGTGTGTGTGAAGTATCTCCAACACCAAACCAATGACAATCTCCTCTGAAGAGGTCTCTTGTATTAACTTCATACTGGTAGGATGTATTATCCATATATTCCACATTTAAAATGGGAGTTGGCCAAGTGAAGGGCTATTTATTGATGCGTGTAAGCATACATATAAGCTAGGGTCGGGATGGCGGCCATCCAACATGAGCTAGAGAGGGTGTGTGACCATTGATTGACACCCAAATCAAGAATGCTAGTATATTATATTATTATGCTATGCCTTTTTTATTTGGTTTGTAACGATTTAGTGGATTTTGACCTTTATTGAAATTTAAATTTCTTATGTCCCTAGGGGACATATAACATTGACTTTGACCTATTAATTCAACCATACATTTATTAAAATTTTGTGTTTTTAAAGTTTATCACAAGGAATATTTTTTTTGTATTTTTTATGATTTATTTCATAATTATTTTTTAGCCCATTGATTGGCTCTGGAATGGTGACATTCTTGATTTGATAAGGGGGTGGGAAAGATAAAACTGTTTCGACATCATGTTGTGTAGGTTTCATACATGTGATTTGTGAGTGCATTCACATCCCATGTTTTGTTTGATTTGAAATGGATCTGAACAAAAAATGAATGGTTGTAAGACTTAATACTCATACGGAATTCAACAATTAATGCTCAAGTTTGAAGAAAAAGAAAAGATGATGCAAGCATTAAAAAAATAAATTAAATGAAAGAAAACAAAGGGGAAAATAAAAAAATGAGGAAAATAAAATGAAGTAGGAGAGAAAGTTGGGGAATGGGAAATGAAAGGAGAAGGGTTCTTGGCCTTCCCATTACCCCCAGTTGTTCCTATATTGTTTTGTAATTGGACTCACAAATGATATTTTGGCTGAAAGGAGAAGATGTGAAGAAGATAATCTTGGATATGTAAATTGTTGAATGGAACTGAGAGCCATGACCTTGCAACCTACATTGTATAATGAAATTGTCGAAACAAATATTGAACAATCATTTTAAGGTGGTTTTCCCATTTCGGTTTCAAGGGTAAAATCCATGTGTTCATTATGAATAATTGTTGTGTCTATGGTGTGTATTACTGCATGTAAACTTTAGTAATTCCTCCCGGTTTGTTCGATTGATTATTATATTGAATTAGTGGGCATTTTAATTTGTGGTCTCTCTGAGTCAATGTGGGAAATTTCTAACATTTCCAAATGCGTTAACCTTGAGGAATGTTGATTTCTCATAGCCACAACCATTTTCCTTAACCAATTGATTCATTCCCTTATATATATAGTGATACACTATTGTACACTCATAAGTATAAAATCTTTGTTATACATAACATCAATGAAATGCAATGAATATAACATCATTGTTATATATAACATCAAATATATATGGATTTTGCAATTTTCTAGTTAATTTTTATTCCTATTTATTTATAATTAACAAATCTCTCCCTCCTCAAGCCATTAGGCATTTGATGGGTCATATGCTTCGTTCAAACCATGACAAAGATTTTTTTGTAAACTCCAAGCTTAAAAACCGGTGTGGAGTCTCAGTTTATAGCCATCTATTTTCATTTTGATACTTTCTTAAGTGGTATTTCTGCTAATCCATTAGTCTATAAACTCCATTTTGTGGCTGTTTCATCCCATTCCTTCCATAAAAAAATTACTCTTAAATGTAGTCTTAAATGTTAGGAATAATTGATTCAGAGTTTGCAAGATTGCTCCAATAAACATTGGAAGCAATTGCATGAGAATGCTAGCACTACTATTAATTTATTATTGACAATTATAATTGTTGAACTATACAGAGACCATAAGAAGCTTGACTAACTGGCAACTGAATAGTCCTAAGAAATATTAAAATATATATAGATGACATGTGTGGGAAAATGAATTGAATTGCTTGCTTTATTTTTCACTAATTTCATTGGAGCATGTGTGAGTCAAATTGGCACTTGAAACAGAGCATTGAAAACAAAAAATAACATAAGCTTTGAAGAAGCATAACCATTTAGGGCCTACTTGAATGATGATTAGCAATATATGAAATTGAGTCCAAAGGCCTAATTGTAATTTCATTATCATATGGATGTTTCATATGTCGATTACACCAAAGACAAAAGGCTTATAATCAATCTTGAGCAGAGATAATAGAGCACAAATTACATTTCCATAGAGGATCCATGCTGGTGAGATGTGTGGGATATAAGTCCCACATTTATGGATCATATTGATATCAAAGTATTTGAATCCTTGGTTGTGATGTAATTGACAAAACTTTGAGAAGAAAGCAGACTCGACATGGGTAAATCACAAAAGAGAGAAATGTTGGAATACCTACAATCCATCAACGTGTAGATTCAATAAGAAAACATGCACTTGACGGAGAACATACACATGTTTGACCATAAGATAGGGAAGTTGGAAAAGGATCTTGAGACCTTTGTAAGACTACTATTGTTGCTAAATAATATTTGTTTTGGATGTCAAGTTCTCCTACCATTGTTATGGGAGATAGGGATAAGAGCAAAGTTCAACTTGTGTAGTTGGGAGAGAAGGTATTTTAGCTCGATAATTAGCAGGATGAGAGGTTTTCTTGAATGATGGAACAATTCCACCAAGAGTTGGTAGAGAAGGAGGAGTCATTGGCCAAGTTATAGGAAGATTTACAAGAGAGAAAGGAAGTAAATCAACCTTCCATTTCTACTCCAAAATCTAGCACCATGACTGAGACAAACATGGTAAGATCACCTTCCATATAATTTTCTCATGAAATTTTGGTAATTTTTCAAAATCCTTACTAGAGGCATCAATTCCAAACTACTAAAGTAGATGGCATATGATGGATAATTCCTAGGAAAGATAATTCAAGGCATCATAAACCCCATTGTAGTTGAATTGAGGGTCAACCATGAAGGTATAGGTTTTAATGACACAGAGGAAAAGTACATGATCACAAATATCATGTTTGTGAAGGAAATATATGTTGCATTTGGCCTTTTATTAGAAGGAAGAGAAATAAATATTGAGTATGGCAACACACTACCACTCCATCCTTCTTATAGTACATTGCAGAAGGGAGGTGTTGAAAAGAGTTCAAAGACTCAATATGCACCAATAGTCAAAATAATTAGCATGTCAATAAGCCAAAATAAGAAGAAGAATATATTAATGGAACATGCATCAAACAAGACACTCATTGTTTGTTATTGGTATAATAAGAAAGGCCACAAATTTGATTATTATTTTTATTATGGGGCACGTTCATTTCTTGGGAAGAAAGGTCATCTTGAGGCATATTTCTAGGAGAAGAAAGACACATTCCACAAACCATATTGCTTTCAGAGGAGGAATGACAAGAAGACTTATCCAATCCAACAACAAACTCAAAGGCATATGGAGAAAAAGAGAATGTCAAGTAGTCAATGCAGTACCAAGAATTATCATGACCATTGGGACGGATGGGTGGGCAGGAGGCTTTCCTTCTGGAGCTTCATCCTAGGAACCACACAACCAAGACAAGAGTGTGAAGAATGAAGATCTTTCTACATTTCCAGTTGAAAGAGTAGATATTGTTTAGGGATTTATAGTAGCATAGGAGGATAACATCACCAACGAGGTGGACAATAGGTTGATGCAAACATCAAGGGCATCCCCAATCCAATTTTTTCATTACAATATTGAATGAAAAAAATTTGATTTTGTAATGGAATATTCCCTTCTTGGAGATGTGCCAAATATTTGTGCATAGAGGTCAATGATGTTGGGGGTCCTTTGAAGGTCCAAGACAATCGACAAAGAAGATTTTTTGTGTGTGCTTTGTTCTTTTGGTGAATTTGTTGAATATATTATTGGGAGCTATGTGGAGCAATAACTACAACATCGATGGAGATTGTTGGTTTGGTTATTCCTTATCTCTGTTTGGATGTTGTGTAAATCCACAACCATAACCACATATGCACTATCACCTACATCCATACATGTGTATGTTTTGGAAACTATTTTGTAAAAATAAGGTGTTGTGTTTGCACATGAAGGATGTCATTCAATTGACATTGCTCCATATATAGAGAGTTTTGCAAGCATGGACAAGTAGTAGAACCATTTTCATGTTGGAAATAAATTGATATCAACAAAAGAAGTTAGTCTACAATTTATTTTGATTATTTTCTACATGATGGCATACTCATTGTTGGGATCTCAGTCAACAAACAAAGAACATAATTAAACTTGTCTTCCATTGGATGCCAAGATAAACTATCTCTAGGCCTAAGAATGGAAGAAACTTGCATGTTGAATATGGGAATGGATTATGATTGAAGAGAGTTTCAAATTTGAATGTTTTTAAGAGAATAGAATCGATAGACATATTGTTGCCATGAGAACAATTGGAAAGAAACCAGATGGATCCATAGCCAAAACCAAGGCTAGGAGATAGATCCATGAGCCAAAGTTGGAGCTAGAGTCAAAGTTGTAAACAAGAACAAAAGTTGAGAGACATGTTCTAGAGAAGCAAACATAAGGAACATTGATCTATAGATTGGTTTCCTAGAATACGGAGACCAAAAGCCTCTCAATGGGGATTTGTGATCCATTAACATTATTAATGTGGATTCTCATGATTATATGACTTGATTTATTTTCAACCAATGCTTTAAAAGAAACAAACATATTGAAAAATTCACTTTTGATATTTTAAAAGTAAAACCAAATGGGTTGAGTGTGATCATTAATGAAACTAAGAATATATCATGCTCTTGAAAATGATGGAATGGGGAATGGCCCACTTATGTCATTGTGAACCAATTCAAGTGATGTTGGTTATTTCTATGAATGAATAGTTGGAAAGGAATCTCTATGATTCTTACCTAAAATACAACCATGAAAAGCACCATCATTGCATAAGATAGGGGATAGTTCATTCACCATTTGGTGCTTCAAGAGATACTGCAAGTAGTGGGAGTTCAAAGGACCAAATTGCTTGTACAATAATTTGTTCAAGCCATCAATGTGAGAAAGAATGATGGTGGTAGGTGATTAAGGTTTGAATCTATTAAATTTGTACAACCTTGAAGAATCATCAACACATCCTAAATCTATTACAATAGATGGATCCTTTAGATATCTAGTTACAACATTGTGAGGTGAAAAATCTATTGTTTTTCAATAACCAAAATGAGTAATTTGAAAATTGAAAGCAAATTTGTAGAAATATTACAAGCATGGGCTACATTGCTAAATTACCCACAGAGAGATCTAGTATTCTATTTTCTTTTATCAAAAGGAGCTATCTATATGACAAAACTTATATGTCGAGGTTGTTTTCTGATCAGCATCAAGTCTAGAGAAAATATCCTTGTAACTTTCCATGATGAACATAGGCCTCTGAATCTAAAATCCATTAATACAATGGTTGACTTTCTATTGAAAAGGAAGCACAAGGCTAAGAGTAGAGGAGGAAGAATCGAGCATAATTTTATGTTTTTAATGGCTAATAATGATTGCATATTATTCAATGTGTGTGTCTAGAGTCCCATATTTTCCATAAAAGGAATGAGACCTAAGTGGCTTATTAACCTTTCACTTGGTGCTTTACTGAGACTCTAGATAATGATGATTTAGTGTAGGTGGCCTAGAAATCATGGGTTGTTTGTCTCCTCTTAATGGATTCTTGAAGGGTTTGGATCCCTTGTGATTTTGAGAAAACAAGGATTTCTACTTAGTACCTATATCAGGGGCACCCATATGCATGAGTTTTTATTTCTCATGTGTTAATTATTCACAAAATAACTCAAAAGTAGGCATGTTACTGTTTGGATCTAGTAAATAATGAAAATGAGAACAGAGTATCTCTGAATCCTGGTTATAATCAATGGTCAATCATCATCCTTAGTTATTCCACAATCACTAAGTTGAAGTATTAATAGATTGAATTTTGTGACATAGTCTTCAATTTGAAGAAATTATATCATTTAAAGAGATATGATCTTATTAACCAAATAGTTTTCTTGTATCAATTTGGTTTTCCCAAATAGTTATTAAAATTTCAACCATGCTTCATGAGGTGTGTTAATGGGCTGAATATGGAATTTGATATCTTCAAATATTGTCATTCCAATTAGACCTCTTGTTTCATCGTTATGATTAATCCATTTTCTATGTCTCTCTGTATCAATTGGTCTTGGATCTATCCCAAGAATCATCTAATACACCCATTTACTTCTAACTATACACTCCATGTAGGATTTGGCTCCTATCCTTGTGCTCACCCACTAGAGAAAGTTCTAGACATGTATCTATTTTTTATTGCTTCTAAAGGAGTAGGCCAAGATGTTTTTTTTCTTCATATCAAAATTAAAAACTTGATAAGGAGAACAAAAATTGTCTATAGTAGAAACCAAATTACTAGATAATTCGTGGTTCATAATATCACTTTGTGGTAGAGTTTCATACCCTACCCAAAAATCCTTCACCTCCCAACCTGATGACTAAGTATTTTCCTCCATACAAGGTTGAGTTTCAACATTTGGTTCTTCTAGTTCCTTTGTCACCAAATAAATATTGGAAGGGAAAGATTCAATCCCAATGTTAGGTCCGATTATTTTTTCTAGCACCAAACCATCCAATGGCTCTTCAATAAGAAACATATCCTTTGTAGGATATTTTTAGAACTCTAAACTCTCCTCAACTACCCTCCTTCTCTCAATTGGTCACACTTCTATGCGTTCTTTGGAATTTATCATCTGATTGTGGAAATTTCTCAAAATTCAAAATTTAGAAATTCACCTATGAACTAGAGGTTTCCTAGATATTAACCCTATGAAATTTCAACCTTGGTGCATATTATGAATTACAATTAAAGTAAGAGTGGTGGTGGTGAATTTTTCAGTATGTAACCCCAATTTTCTAGAATCAAAGGAAAAGAATCACGGTGGTGTTTTCATAAGTTTCAACCCTCTGGAGAAATATTGTCGTGCATAAAATAGATATAAGAACCCTTATTTACAACAACAAAACAATCTATATCTTCTTCAATTACAAAACAAAATGAAGAAGAACATATGGATTCATTAGTAATATGAAATGGCATATGAATTTCATATATACACAGACATTCAAGGATATTGCAATCCAAAAGAACCCTAATAGGAGAAACTATTAAAACTAAGCAAAGCGGAGATCTAAAAGTAATGAATCACTCAACATGGTCTTCCAAAGAAATATGCCTCCTCCTCTTCTTATTCACCCAATACTGACCTAGGGTTTCGTCCCAAAACCCTAATAATAGAATCTCCATGGGAGGAAACACTAACCCTATACTTAAATATGCTCAAAGAAGATTAAAAAACACTAGTGACTCAAAGAAAGAGAGATATTGATTACAAATGAATATATAAGAGAGAGAGAGAGAGAGAGAGAGAGAGATCCTCCAAGTCACATCTATACACCAGAGTGAATAAGAATGATGAGTGATATGAATGAGTAAATGACTCTTCCTTCCTCTATATATAAGGGAGGACAACTGAACAATGTGTCCCAATACCCTTATAAGGAACCTACAATTATCACATGTAGGCTCACACTCCAAGTGGAGGGCTACTGTGGAAGGCTCATGGATGGGAGCCTTAATTACAGGCCAGCTTGTCTCCCATGAGGTATACTCACCCTTATTGAAGATTAGTGGTAAAAACAAGGTTAAACATTGTAGGAGCTATTTTGAAAGTTTTTTAGTCACTTTGATGACCAAAATAAATTAATATAAACATTTAAAATAGAGGATGTGATCCACCATTGTTGCAACAATATGTGGGTTCATGTCACGAGTCTTCCATTTATTTCTAAATAAAACTAACAACACCAACACATCTACTAGAGACAACATTATAATGATAAATGAAACATATTCCATGCTCGATTCCATTGTTTCCCCATTGGAATTATTATATGATGTCTAATAATAAGAAGGTTATGGTTTTTATTGAATTTATTATTGTGATGTAGAATGCATCTTTTTTTAATATGTTTTTGTATGTTAGAAGTGTTGGCACCCTTACTTATACTAAGAGGGGTGTGAATGTCCAATGAATGTTTTACTTTTCTTTAGAATATTTATCAATTTGTTACTTTACACTCAGCTATGAGATTTTTAATGAAAATATAAACAACCATACAAACATACAATCCATTGAACATAGATTTAATGCTTAGAAAAACTAGATGGGAGAGAAAACTGCAAAATTTCTTTGCCAAATCATGTAGGCTTAACCTACTATTGTCTTTTCATGCACCAACATTTGTTATAGTGTTTGTAGGGCAGGCACATAAGAGACACCAATCCTCCTAAGCACCAACTCCGAAATAATGTTTGTAGACACCAACCTGCATGAGACACCAATTCCCTTGGTCAAGCACCAAATCAAAAACAATGATTGTAGGAACCAACATGTAGGAGACACCAATCCATGGACTAACTAACTCAACATCAATGTTTATGGGCAACCTATAGGATGCAATCTGGCTAAGCACCAACTTAGCATGTTTCTGAGACATAGCTGCATGAGACCAATCCCCTCAAGCTGCAAATAATATCCAATTGAATATTTACTTCAAGTCTTCACCTATAAAAATCAAATGCTCTGTATCTACTATCACATCACTCTCCACCGGTTTACATTCTATGGATTCAAGTTCCTTAGACCTTGCACCTCCTAGCCACCCTTAGAAAATAACATTATTCTCTTATATGTTTCTTCCATTTCAAAATAACCAGACCTCGGAGATTCTCTTCCACTCTCAATTACACAATCTCATAAATTCTCTCTTACTTAAAATTATCAAGAAATCGTTATTTATACGTGATCCCATACACTAAAATTTGTCCACATATGCGAGAAATCATGCTCAATAGGTCAGCTCCAATTTCCAATCTTCCTCAAAACTGGGCTATCAAAACACTTCCATGAAAAATGGTCTCAATCTTCTTCTTCTGCATGCGATATGTTCATGGGCCCCTATCACTCAACCACCATTGGATCTGATCCTTAAAAAAATCATGATCATTGAATTGTTCTCCATAACAAAACACACAACATGACTTTGACGCTAAGGAGCCTTCCAATCTAGTTCTTTGATTTGATCTCGAACATTGATCTTGTTCCTTAGATATCAAGGTCACTGGGCCTATTGGGCCCCTGGCCTTCAACCATCCACCTTCATTCTTAAAATATATGATATACTAATGTGATCCAATCTTCTTATGACATGTGGTCTAGTTACAATGCAACACGACCTCAATGCTCAACCACCATTCGATCCATCTCAAATTCAATCTTGACCATTGATGCGGTTCTCCCACATCCCTTAACACAACCTCGCCGCCCGCGATACCATTTTGATGGATTGAGAATAAGTCTCAACCATTGATCTCATTCTTGGGATATTAGGACCACTAGGATATCACGCCCTCGAGCCTTCAACACTCATTAATACTTCAACCATTCATCCGATATTTGAAATATTGGTGTGACATGGTATCCAAAAGGGCTTCATATACATGTCTTGATTGACATGGAAATGTACAAAGTCTGACACATGGCATTGTATTTGGTTGTTGACATCACCTCCATGTGGATCTGACTTTCCACCTAAGTTGGCCCACCATGTATGATCCCTCGGTGCTCGACACTTAGGGATTTAACACCATGCTTCCTCTTTCTCCCGATATCATGGATCCCAGTACTGGTGCATTGAGCCACAGGGATATTGGGCCCATGATCCCTTGAAAATTTAACATTTAAATCTTTCTCTCCAGTCATCTAATATGTGATATATTACCCAGACCATTGTGTTGATGTGACTCTTACATGGCCACTGTATCTTATGTGGTATCTATGTGTCTTTATGTACTATCTTGGCTGCTTACATGGCATATGACATGGAAACTACTTAGCTCAAGCATGGTTTTGATGTGGCATCGAGGAGATTTCCCCTAGGTATCGACCCAGATACTTTGGAGCTGTCTGGGACACTTCGATGTATCAATACTTTGATATCAAATGGTAAAGGTGTGTGGTTTATATCAATTTTTTATACTCAAGCCTTCAATGCATGCCTGCACTCCCTCTATGCTCTTTGATTTCATATCTCATTTTATGAATTTTTTGTCCTCTGATTCCCAGATAAGGTCATCTCATATAGCTTCCAATTTCCTCTTCTCTCAGACTTGTACATCCCTTTAGCACATGCCCGAGGCTGAGATTTATTTGCATCCTTGGTCTTCCTGGTAGTGATTTATATACAATAAACCTTTCCATGGGGTTTCTTGTTCTTCAAAAATGGTCGCTCTACCATAGAGTTGTTCACTTCCTTGATCTCACTCCTCTATTTGCAGGGTCGTCATTGTCTCATCCTCCT
The DNA here is from genome assembly GCA_010110895.2 of Picea sitchensis. Classification (NCBI taxonomy): domain Eukaryota; kingdom Viridiplantae; phylum Streptophyta; class Pinopsida; order Pinales; family Pinaceae; genus Picea; species Picea sitchensis. The sequence continues at coordinate 4,425 of SNQJ01S0177075.1, read as the reverse complement.
CGTACCTTTGTTGGCCTAGTTATACAATTCGGGTGCTTCTTCAGTCTATTCTTTGGTTTTATCATTCTCCCCCTTTTATATCTCATTCCTTAATTTCTTCTTTATATGGATAAACACATAGATCCCTCACATATCATAGAGATATTTACAATCATCCCACATTCAATCACATAGGGTAAACATGTAGAAATTCATCAACCCAACACATAGATGCATTCACAGTCTTTGAGATCAATGACATCATCGTTCACCAATCCATCTCTTCTTTCTTTAACATCCAATGAAATATTTTTTCCCAATGATCTCCCCTTTGTCATTGATGGCAACGCACCAATTTCATACACAATCTCCCCCTATGACGATGCTTTGCTTCACTATAGTTACTCTCCCCTTTGACATAAATAGCGAGGGATTTTCTCTTTCACTTAATATGGCTATTCTACTTGCTCGCACCATTCTTTCTCTAGCTCCCCTTACACCTTTGTAATCTTCATTTTGCAGCAGCAATGACAATGCTACTTGTCTTTTCTTGGCTCCCCACAGGCTTGTAGCTTCTCCATAGAAACTTTATGAGATCCTTGTTTCTTTTCCCCAGGCTCCTTTTGGAAAAATCCCAATCTTCGTCAATAATCCTTTGGCCTGCTCATGAGTCACTTATTACAATAAACTCCTATGGAGAACTCACAAAGGATTATATCAACATGTATTCAAATTACCCAGCAGTATATATTTATTTCTCAATTTTTTCATTTTCTTCCAATTAATTGTAATGCATAACCAAGAGAGTCATAGGTTATGTGATCAACTCTTCATATTTTGGATCTTTCCTTCCATTTTGTTTTTATTTTCCATCACGCAACTTATCAAATCTCAATGTTCCTTGATTCTTCAAGATGTTGTATGCCTTCATAGATTCTAAGGGATCATCTAAATTTTTATTATCATCATACTAATTCATTTTTGTAAGCAACATCAATATCTAATCTTTCTAGATACTCACAACAAATTCATCAGAGGTTTCATCATCTTCACACTTTATTTATATAGAATTCCATAATGTTGTTCATAAACCCCATCAATATACAATATCTCCTCTGAAAAATATTAGATATAGGACCCTCCATAATACTTGTATAACATGACATTAAAGGTGATTTATTATTTGCATGAGTCTTCATGGATTACTTCAAGCCCGCTGACTTTTTCACTTGGTTGATTAGCTTTGGATGCTCGAAGGATCTCTTTGTTATCTTCTTTTGTGATTTCTTAAAGTAGTGTTGCAATCACTTTATTATTTATTTATCAACATTCTTCTTCCAGTATTTAAGACTAGTTCCTTTTCCTTGATAGTAAAGTTGCTATCAATTTCATGGTCTTCTCCTACATGTCCAATGTTTTTCAAAAGAGTTTTCTTATCTCTAGCACCGTCAGTTTCTTCTTCCTCTCTTATAAATTTATCCTCAAATATATCTTGAAGCACTACTACATATGGTGTTGAAATTCGATGGGGTGTTTCGACGTTACAGACAAAATCCACCTTACCATTGGACGTTACTCACTAATTCTCAAAATTTAGATTTATATTTTTGTGGTTCTTTGATGTTTGTCGGACCTAAGATGTAGTTCAGTACTTTTTGGGTGTTCAACTTGTATTTGATGTTTTTCAAGACCATCGATTATGAAATGATGACATCACCATCACGACCCACCATTACCTCATCCTTTACCCTTGTGGATCCTATGTGGAACTTCCATGTCAACAAAGTTTTTTGTCTCATTGGTGTGCTTGGCACATGATTGGGCCTTAATAATAAGCACATGATTCTCTATTATTCCCATGTTGTCTCGACTGATAAGTCAATTATTCTTGCTATGGGGGCTAAAAATGTGAGGGGTGGGCCTCTTATGCCCGATCTGTCCTAATATGTCAACTAAATGTGAATGGAAAGAGATATGATTGGAAAGTACAGGGATTAATGGATGAACATAGTGCATATTAAAATTTTGCATGATGTGGGAAGTTTGGAAAATACTTGACCTAGATCAAATGTGCCGCCATATAGGCTATGAGTGAATTTCATGTCATATGTTAGTTAATTTTATGAGTGAAGTCATATGATGGTTGGTCACAGTCGGTGTTCCGTCCTAGTGTTACCTTTGTATAGAGGGATAATGATCCATGACATTATAAGTGATAAACCGTGGTGGTTGAGTCTCAATAGGTGCCCAAGTTTTTGAGTACCCTCAATCCATTTATGCATTCAAAAATCCAAGTTAAACAACATAAAATTGTGATTTTTCCTAGATTTAGATCAATGGATTAAGGTGAAAATGCCAATTAAATGTAGAACATTAAGACTATTCCACCGTGGGAAAACTTGAGGAAAGATTAAAATTTGATCGAGAGGTCACAATACTACACCCATATGTAGATGGTGCAACCAACCAAGAATAATCATGCCACATCAACATCGATAGTCCAGGAGGCCCCAAGATAGAAAGGAGTCTCCAACGGTAGTGGGAGGACTGAAGGAAATAGAGAACATATTGAGGTGAGGAATAAATGATGCCAACAATTTCAATGGAACACGATAGTACAAGGATACATTATATAAAGTAGTTCTCCATGAGGAATATGTTTGGGTTGGTCGGTCCAAATGGGCATTGAAGGTGTTTGACCCAAGTATAGGATACTGTGATAATTTCTTAGTAACAAGACCATAAAAATTGGTATACCTTCTTTGTATCAATCTTGTCTATCCCCACCATAATATTCTACCTCAATCTCATCCCCAATACTTCCTCTGCTCTCTTCTCGCCTAGTGGTGCGCCCTCCATATCCATACCACATTTCATATCTTCCATTAAACCCTTTGGTGCATTATGGATTTTGGAACCCATTTGAACTATAAGTTGCTTTAGTACCACCCCATAGTGTGAAGCTAGTGATTGGATAAAACACCCTTCTTAGTATCGATTGCAAGAGACAATTTACTACAACAAGGATAAGTGTGCCTCAAGTACTAAACATTGCCTCAAAGTTGTAACAACTCGAGGATCGTAAATTCGTAAATTTGGTTATGATCCACTTATTTAGAGACCTATGGGTCGAGGTTGTCCCCATAGGGATCATATAATATATAAGGTTGTAAGTAGAGAGGTAATAAAGGATAGGCTTGTCAAAGATTCCCCATGAGAGGAATCTTCGGAGAGGAGAAAGTTGTAGAATCTGTATTACAATTTCCCAATTTGTAATGGAGATTGTATTTGTGATGTCTGTCATGTAAATATCCTTCTATATTTATGAGGGATTAATTGAGATCAATAATGTTTACGACTCATACTTGTCTTATATGTGATTATTGTTGTGATGTTTAGTGATTATCTGCAATTTTTTAAGTGATCTTTAATTCATCTTTTTAATAATGTTTGAATCTACCTATAGAAATTATATTTTAGGTTTTATGTGATACAAATAATTGTATTGATATTTCTAATGGAAATGAAATACACATTGACAAGATCCCTTCTACAAATTAACGTTAGCAACCATTTCCTTTATAGACTGCCTCTATCAAATAATATTATAGCCTATCCATATGACTTTGACTCTTACAATCATCCGTCACTCTTTAAAAAAATAGTTCCACAAATTCATATTGATGCCAAGAAAAACGATGAGACAAACTCTCTCTAACTTTACATGAGCAAAAAAAATTAAAACAAGACCAAAAATATATTCATCAAAAATGTAAAGAGTATCAAATCTGTGGGAGTATGGTCCTTAATATCATGAAAAATAAATAAAAACTTCCTAGAAAATGAGTCCTTTCTTTCATAACTAATCATCCTTGTCTAGTGATTTTGAACCTCAACAAATCCTATAGGTCCCAACTATTGTATGACTAGAGAAAATCCTACAACTACACTCATAGAACTAGACAATACTAAGGAAAAATTTGAATTACCTCTAGCACTCACACTTACACTATTCAAAGCCACATTAGTAGGTGTGCATTGACTTCTAATCACACACAATTGTGCTATGTGCAACAATAGTCACTGGATTCTGACAAAGATCAAAAGGTGTAGGGAGTAGGACATACGGTGGACCGGTATCACTATCATTCTTCTTTGCCTTCTTAGTGGCATGGCTCCCCACAATGTTATAATTCAAGAAAAATGTATACTCAAATGTATCTTCAAATTCATCTTCTTCATTTTTCTCTTCCATGGTTTCACAATTACTTTTGGGTCAGCAAGCTCGACAAACATCTCTATGCTTGTTGTCCAAGTATTTTCATCCCCTATGTCATCATGCATGTTCCATCTCAAATCATAATGAGTTCCACCATCATCATCTTTATCCACAAATGAAAGACCTACCTATCAAATTTATGGTAAGAAAACCTTTAACCAAATCCT
>SNQJ01S0177073.1:12833-32700 GCA_010110895.2 Picea sitchensis | reverse complement strand
ATATATATATGGAAATTATTTTGGGATCATTTATGTCTTGATGTGTTTGATGTTTTTGATGATTTATGATGTCTATTCTATATGTTGTGACAAATGTATGATGTTTATGTATATGTGATGATTTTTTGATGTGATAAGTGCCAATCTAACACTAGGTTGTCCATATTATCTTCTATTTGATTAAATTGTCTTGGAATATCTGTAAATGTGATTGAAACAAAGTTGTGAGATAATAGTCTAACTTGCAGGTATTTGCAAAAAAGGCAAGGATCATGGACGTGATATACATTGTTGAGTTGCAGGATGACAAGATGGGAATCTAATAGAATGCTAAAGTGACGAATGTGGCGGTGACTGGCCTCGGTGAGGATACCAGTGACGATGATGTATTCAACTTGGTTGTTGGTGGTCGAGCCCAAACATATACCACTGGAGTGGAGTGACACATGTGAGGGGGTATAGAGGGCCCAAGCGACCGAAGCAAGATTTCGGGTCCAGCAGCTAGCACCGTCGACGTAACCGATGTGGTAGGATGATGGATGATGCATCTATCAATAACATGGATGATAGATCAGACATGTGGAATGGTGGTAGAAAAGAAGACTAAAAACTCTACAAATGTGTAAAAAGAAAAATCTAAGGTAGAATGTCTACGCTTAGGCATAAAACTTCTTTAGGTACAACCCGTTGGCGGGTTCTTTAAGAGGGTATCCTTCTGGGAAGGCCAGGATATATGCCCCCTTAGTGAGGTGGTGTTAGACAATGTAGGGTCCATGCCATAGTGAATCGAATTTCCCCTAGCCGAGGGTATCATGGGAAATATCATAGGCTAAGATGAGATCCCCTTCGTTGAAGGAGTGAAGGTTGACATGGAGGTCGAAGGTGGATTTGGACCATTTTTTAGCTGCCTCATTGTTATGTAATGAAGATCGACGATCTTCATCCAATGACTCTAAGGTCAGCAAGCGCTGCTCCATCAGAGTAGTGTCGGGTAATAGCAATATGGCAGTGTGTAACATGGGGATTTTGCACTCTATAGAGAGGGTGGCTTCAATCCCATGGATGAGGTGGAACAGTGTAAAACCAGTGCCATTTTTTATTGTCATGCAATAATCCCATAACGTGGAAAACAACATATGATGCTAGTTGGTCTTATGTTTGTTGAAGTTACATTGTAGCATGGTTTTGAGGACTTTGTTGACAACCTCGACATGTCCATTGGACTGAGGGTATAATGGGGAGGAAAAATCATGAGAGAATCCTAATTTTGAGGAGAGTTCCAAGAAGATTTCATTCTCAAAGTGTTTGTCGTGATCAGACACTAACTGTAGTGGGAATCCGAATCAGGTAATGACATGGTTGAAGAAAACATGTGTTTTTGTGTCAGCAATATTGTTGAAAGTGGGCATGGATTCAACCCATTTGGTAAAGTAATATACTTACACGACAATGTACTTGTGTCCATTACTGGATGGAGGATTCCAAGTCAATATGTGGATGCCCCATTTACAAAAGGGGTCGATGGTGATGACTGGATGTAGAAGAGATGGTGGTGCTTGTGATTTGTTTGCATAGAGATGGAATGTGTCACATCGCTTGACAACGTGGATGCAGTCATGAAACAATGTGGGCCGGAAGTAGCCTGCTCAAATGATTTTTTGAGCAGTGGACATACCCAAGAGGTGACCACCACAAGCGCCACTATGGAAATCGTTCAAGACGCTATTAGCTTTGTAAATGGTCAAACATAGATGAAGGATGGTGTCGACCCCGCGTCTATAAAGAACATCTCTGATGAGGAGATATCGAGGGGCCTGATGGCATATGTGTCGATGATATTATTGAGAGAGGTGAGACCCAAACTTCTATGTTCGAAGATAGATGAGAAGTTCGTTGTACCAGGGTTCATCAGAGGGGATGAAGAAGAGGTGTTCATCAGGGAAATATGTATTGATGAGGGAAGCTTAAGTGTCTGAAGGAAAATCCATAATGATTTCGGTGAGGACAAGAGATTTATTTCTTTTGGGAGTTGAGAAATCTAGGTCGTATTTGTTTTCACAAGGGCAGACCTAAGTTTTAGTTCTAACAGTGCACCAACAAGCCCTAACTACTGGCCCTTTTGGAAAAACCTGCGAAGCAAATGAATTCTCACCCGAAGTAGCAACAAGGGGTTGAAGGACACATGTGTCTACAACCAGAGTAAATGCAGGTGGAATCCAGGCAACCACACACGGAGATCAGATTGTTCTTTCCAAGCATAACCTACTTCGCATAGTTATATATCATATCTAACCTACTAATGTATCTAACTCTTATTGACTCTTACTGGTGCAATCCCTGAAGTTACTGACTCTTCTCGATGAGGTTATTTAGTATTCTCTTCTTATTCCCTAGAGGAATCTGAATGTTCCTCGTTCAACAACTCTTCTTATTCTCCACTATAGAGCCCTCTTCATGTGTTGGTTCATGATTCTGCTCAAACAAGTTCACCAGAGGAACTTCTCGGAAGGTTCTCCCACTACGCGTGTCGTTGTCGTTGTCTAAATTATTGAACATTATCTTTTTTAATTGGACCCACTACTATATCTTCAAGATTTTCTTCTCATGCAATAGCATCTTGATCTTCAACTTTAGAAATTGTAAAAATTTTCCTCTAGGCCCCTTAAAGAAATATCTCTCTTCTTGGCTATATGATTCTAGTCTGTCAATAGAAAACTCAGTGATATACCCTCCAATGGTAATATCAAACCATTGATCTACTGCTCTTGACACAACATTATCAACTCTTTTTACCTTCTTGATTAGCACCGACGTCCAAACCACAAGTAGTCTAGATATGATCTCAAACTGGGTATCTGCTAATCTGGAGAGCCACTCATATAGCTCCTTATAAATCCATCCAAAGAAAATATTGTGTATATCAGGAAATATATACCTTCCCAACCAGTATTATGTGCTAATATTAGGGTTCTTATTCTGAGCTTCTGTGAAGTTCCTCTCTTGTACTTCTATCCACTTCTGAATCTTTGTCTTCGATGAAAACCACCTTGACATTCCCTCAAGAAGATCCTGGTCCCAAAAATGGAACCATCTGATGGCACAAGGGCAGACCCGGGGTTAAATTCTAACAACACACCAACAATCCCTAACTACTGGCCCTTTTAGCAACACCTGCAAAGCAGATGTAGTCTCACTCGAAGTAGCAATAGGGGGTTGCAGGACACAGGTGTCTACAACCAAAGGAAATGCAGGTGGAATCCATGCAATAACAAACAGAGATCAGATTGTTCTTTCCAAGCATAACCTACTTCGTACAGTTATGATCAGATCTAACATACTAATGTATCATCAAAGTAACAGAAGTAAAGAACACATCATCAATCACTCACAACACAAGATATACATGGTTCACCCTCTCCCTAGGGATATGTCCACAAAACTATGCTTTATAATATATTATATGAAAGCATATAGTTCTATCTATGCTCTTAGCTTGCAGATATTCTCTCTTTATCTCTTCTCTCTTCTCCCTTCCCTGCGCACCCAACTACAAGATTGATCTTCACACCCAGATGAAGATCTTACAATACTGAATGCTCTCACAACACAATACTTCTCTCTCTACATTAACATCATCCATTCTTCTTTACATCAACGAACTCTGAATGAACTTATCCAAGGTCCTCTTGAATTTTATTTATACATTACAATAGCTCACTGAAAGACTTAGGCCAAAGATCAGGTGTCAAAAACCCTAGATACCAAAACCCTAGGTGTCTAAAACCTTAGGTCAACTTGACCCACATTTTCAGGGGTTCGCCAACCTATCTTTCCTTCCTTCTTGCAAGGTTCTCCAAAGCATCTATCAGTGTATTTCTCCGCTTGCTGAGTTGTCCATCATCCACCTTCCTTGCTGATCTGTCTTCCTCGATATCCTCATCCAACGACTTTCCTTCTCGGACTTTTCTCCATCTTTTCTGCTTCTTTAACCACTTTGACTTGATCTCATTCAACCTTCCTTCTGCGCAGTTTGTGTTTCACCTTTTCTTCTGTAATATTCGATTTCTTCCATAACCAAGGGTCAACAGTATTCATGTAGGATAACGATCCATCGGGAAAATTTTCCATTAATTTTTCGATGACTAATCAAGTACCGCATGGCTCGTTGAAACGTAGCACCTGCGTTCTTGAGTCCAAAAGGCATGACACAATAAGAAAAGGTACCCCAAGGGGTAGTAAAAGTGGTTTTATAATGATCTACTGGATGTATTTGGATTTGATTGTAGCCGTAGAATCCATCCATAAAGGAGTGCTTCATGGTCAATACAATTATCGATAATTTGGTCGATGAAGGGGGTTGGAAAGTTGTCTTCAGGACAAGCATGGTTGAGATCACGAAATTATGTGCAAACGTGAATAGTGCCATGTTTTTTGTTAATAGGGATGGGGTTGTATACTCACAAAGTGTATGTAATGGGGTAAATTAACCCGACAGAGCATAACTTGTCAATTTCAGCTTTGATAGCCACAGTTTTGGATGGGTGAAGGGGTCACTACTTTTGATGAAATGGGGCGATATATTTCCAAGTGTCGATGTGATGTTCGACAATAGATGGATCAAGTCTAGGAATCTTCGTATATGACTAGGAAAAAATATCCCGGTATTCCTGAAAGAGAGCTTTGTAAGCTGTGACTTCTTCGGGGGAGCATGTGGCGCCAATGGTGATTTCTTCTACGATTCTTGATTTAATGGAAATGTCGATTTTGATGGTGGGGGAAATGTTGGCCATGTTTCCTTCCTCAAAATAATTTGGGGCAGGGATAGGGTTATTGAACCAGTCTATATGCCCCGAAGGGATAAAATCCTTGGTTTCAATAGCGAATATGGATGTTTGTGGAGTGTTGTTCCTGATATTAATCCTAAGTCTCAAAGAGTAATGTCAAGCATCAGGAATGTTTAAAGAGAATGTTTTAAAGAGTGATTTTCCTACATTTTGTTATACAAGGAATAATCCTTAAATGAAATTAATAATAAGAAAGTACAGAGGTCGTATTCCATTTTCTAAGTCACAATTATAATATCAAATGGTGTGAAGGAAAGTTACAAAACTATTAAACAAAGCTAGGCATCAATTGCAGATGAGTCTCACCTTGTTTGCAATGGAAAAAAAGTAGATAGCTCACCCTTGAACATAATATAAAGTACAGTAATTGAAAGAGATTGCAGGTCTTATTTCACTCACTGTAAATATAAAGGAAAAATTGCCTACTTAACGAATTACTGATATAATACGATTACAATAGTTGTAATACTAAATTGCAATCAATCACTTATCAAGGAATTACATAAGGAAATTATGGGATATGGAAATACAGAAGAAACACATGACTCACACTGAACGAAAATTAGAATCTTTGTTTGTACTTGTATTAATACTCAAAAAGGATATTTTTCTCTATTACATCTAGCAAGAAGCAGCCTTGAATCTATCTTGAATCTATGTATCTATACAAAAACTGACACAACTCAAAACGATTGGACTTCTTACAATATTTTATTAAAATAGCATATATCTGAATAAGACAATAGTATGTCAAATCTGATGAGTTCTGCTAGCATTATCCTCTGTCTCTTCATCTGCTTGGCAAAAATGCCTCTTTTCCTTAGTTCTTTAGGCTGAATACAAATGTCATATAGGACACCTTAATAATTCGGTATACTTTCTTGGTCGTTTTAGTTTTGTTGCCTTTTATCCCTCCAGACATGTTCAACAATGCAACAAATCATAGTTGAGGTCAGGGGGGGAGGATAATCGGATGAATGGCACTGCATGGCTCATCAAGGAATGTATAACGGGAACAAGGAAAAGTAATCATTTGTGGAAAGAATGATAGTGAAACAAGTGTATGATGATGAACTAGGGATAAGTGGATAAGCGAAGATTAGAATGTGAGTGAATGAGACAAGGTAGGGAAGGAAGAAGGAAAGAGCATTGTGCACATTTTCTTACTTGCTCCCAGTTGCGCTTGTTTTTCCATGTTCAATACATTGGTTGCATCTATCCAATAATTCTATCATGAACCTTGAGGGTTGAATTGTTTCATTTACCTCAAAGGTGAATAGCTTCTTTTCTACATGAGGCATATTTTCTTGGATACTTTTCACTTCTCAAGCTATGGCTTGGAATTGTGAGCTCAGATTCACTAGCCATTTATTTATCTTAAGAAGATAAATTTGGATTATGTCTTGAATGGATGTTAGAGTCGCTTCCTTGCTCTTTCTGAAATTCTATTGATTTATTTCAATATCAATTTTCCCCAGGGCTTCTGAGATATTAATTTCCTCAAAATTGATTAGCTTGTTGTTTAATGATGACAACGCTTCCAGGAAAGCATCCTTTACCTCCCTGGATAATATTTTTCTTTCTACCAAATTTGTTTCCTAGACCTTTAGGGTGATATCCCCTCTTAATTGTTCAAAAGGGGAGAGAAGAGGAAAATCATGGATATTATTGGTATGCACCAATATGATGGCTTCTTGAAACTTAGATCGAGATGAGAGAGAGTCTCTTTCTTTGAAATATATGTCCTTCGGAGATAGGTCTATTGCCTGGTAGGACTTTTGGATGGCATATACCTTCAGAAAAAGGTCATGCTGGGCAATTTCCAGCTTGTCATTTACTTCCAGTTCTTGAGTTTGAAAGGTCGAAATATCTATCAAGGTATCTTTGGTTAGGTCCAACCTATCTTGAAATTGTTCTATCACTTCATCCCCCTCAGTGACCAATCCTCGGTTGGTTTTTGAACTTTGATGGAGCTCCTCAAGGTTGGCCTGAAGCTATTGGATTTGCTGTCGATCATGACCTCTGATTTGCTCAAAGTCTTGGCTCATCCTATTCTTGATATTTTGTTCCATGGCACCTATTTGACTTTGCAAGTGCTCTACCAATTGACACTTATGTCGCAGATGTTCGGCCAAATTTTCCACAGACCACTGATTGGCAGTGGAAAAAGCACCCAATGAGCTTGCAACTTCTTTTGCAAATTTTGGATCATCTCAATCATTACCATCATATACCATTCTCTTCATTTTAGTTATCATTCCATCTTTATGATGTGATTCCCTTTTTACTATAGCCTTTTGTTTCTTACTAAAGAAGAAATTTGAAGGAGGCATTTCTTTAGGTGAGATGGGGGTAAGATCACTTAAAAATATAATTTCGGAATTAGGATTTCCAAACATGGATTTCATAGGGGTAAGTGATGTAATGCGAGTAACAATCTCTGTGGACTGTTGTTTCTTTGTTGTATTTGAGGTGCCAGTAGGGGTAGTTGGCGATGAAGGAGGAACATTTCGTCCCTACTTTATGTAATCTTTGAGTTGAGATATTTCCTAGGGGCTTAGCTGGCCTGACAATGATGCTTCCAATTCATGTGTTAACTCTTCCGAGCTCTTTGGGATTTACTCAACTTTATGTTTGCCAAATTGACTTGATTCGGAACCTGTAGGCATAGTTTCATGAGAAGGGGGAGTGGATATTTGTTCTCTTTGTAGTACCTTTGGTAGAATATTTTTCATGTGCTTCTGAAAGCTAATAAAACCAACTTGTTGGTCTGGGGGTAGGGCCTGGAATCTGTCCTGCACCTCTTCATAAGATTTAACTCTGAATATTTCATCCCATGCGAGGGTATTTTTTTTTTTAGGTCCATATACCATTTCATGTTGGTGGGCTGGGTGGTTTTCCACTATATTACATGGATCATGTCTTTTGAACTCTATTTCATCCAATTTGACATCTTCCAGAGCCACAACCTCCACTTTTGAGTGACAGAAATCCAGTAATGAAAACATGCCAACATGAATAGGAAAAGTCATCATACAAACCTTTTTATGTGTTTCTTTCAGTTCTTTGTTGATGCCTCTTGTTATTGTTTGGTAGGCCACTTCTTTGCATACCGATTCGGTCCAGAATTAAGAAGAAACTCCTTGGGAGGCATGGGGGGAGGAGGCCGGAGCAATAAAATGATGTGGGAGAAGTTCTCCTCAATAAACTAATCTGCTAGCTTACCCAGGTTTTCCATAATCTTGTTTGAAATTCGTGGAGGTGGGTGACCATACAGGGTTATATGAATAGGAACCACAACATTATGATAGATTTCATAAAATAAATCCTTGAATTTCTCTTCCCATATATTGGAATGGTAGAAATGAATGGGTTCAACATTCTGATTCCAACTCCAATTCATCAGTGGAAGATTGTCAAATGAGATAGCATTATTGATATATCACCCAGGACATGTAAAGGCTCACGAAGCAGATAACATTATTGATATATGCAGACATGTAAAAGGGGGCAGGTTGTCCTTTTGATTTCGTTGTTTTATATTCTGCAATCCCCTTGGACAATTTATCAAAAAACATTTTAGCCCAATTTAAAGTGAAACCTCCAACTACCTCATGCATGATGGAATATTCCCATTCCACCAAAAAATGTGTAGGGATTTTCTTCCCAAACAATTGACATAGCATCATGGGTACGTACAACATATGAGTGTCCAAAGACATTGTGGAATATATACCATGAGCATCGGTTCTAAATCTCTCTAGGTGCCCCCACCATGACTTGATTATGTCGTGACAATTCCAGTAGTATTGAAGACACTCCTTTTTCTCGAACTCCAGAATGAATGTAGCATTGTATGTATATCTAGGATTAGGAGAGAGTTTATACATTATTTTCATATGTTCCAGTCGGAAAGAGCCAACGAAAATCTTCTGATGGTTGATGATACTTCTAGTCTAGATGTCAACGTGATCCAAGGCCCAACTTATCATGTTGTTAAAGGGCATGAGTCTCAGCCGTGAAACTATCTTGTGCATCTATGACTGTGCTATGTGTCTGATTTTGGCTGCATAAGTGTCATCCTCTACTTCGGCAAACTCCTCTATACAATTGATGATTTCACGCTCTAGAATCTCGAACACCTTCATCCAAGTTTTAACAATGTCTGTGAATCACAGTGTGGTGTCCGACATGATGTCTGCATTTGGGTTTGAATCCTTGCCCGCCGCCTCATGTTTTTTCGCCATTTTTCATGGCACCATAACTTCTAAGGATACAGAGTGAAGTTACATGTTGTAGAGAAAATTTGTGAGTCTTTTAGACAGATAAGACTTGCTAATTGCAAAAGGTGAAAATGAATTCAAAATCGAAGTGCTTTTATTCAAAATGGATTCATTGATTTTTGTATAGATTCACTAACGAAAAAATATTAAAGTTAATGGAAATGTCTACTTGGCGATCCACAGTCCGCGTTTGAATAATTATCCTTAATTAGTCATAAATGCCATCAATACTTTGACGGTTCATGTTTAGGATTTTTAGATGTGACAGGGTGGAAACCTCACGAATCCTGAATCCACAAATAGATTAAATTATGAATAAACTCTTGTAAAACCTTACTTAACCATGTTTAAAGTGGTGCATTAAATTAAAGTGTTTCAGGATTTTGGAATTCGAGGTTTTTTTATGTATCTCGAGTAGAACTTCCCGAAACCTGAAATTGCAAAGCAATTAATTATCTAGTAATTGATTTTAAGTCCCAATTAATCGCTTTTAACTTTAAGTATTTCGGAAGTTCGGACTTCAAATATTTTAGGATACGATATAAGAAAAATGTATGAACTTCGAACTGCGAATTCATTAATTATATCTTAATCATGTTTAACTTAATTATTCAATGTTCAATACTTCAACATTTTGGTACTTCGGTAATTCGTGAATTCGTTCTTTGTTAAACTTCTGAAGGATCATCTCTCATAGTGGTGTGGCATAGATGTAGTCACTTTGGATGACGTGTCAAGAAAATATGGTTGCCACGTGTTACTTGGAAATGTGTGAATCCTCCAGTGGAAAAGTCAAAAAGAGGGTGCCATGTATCGACTCGGGAAAGACTTAATAGGTACACGTGCCTTAAGACTTGTGCCTTTAAAAGGTTTATGAAAAGTTGGGAACAGACACATTTGGGTTTCAGAGCTTTGGAGTTTTTATTTTTAAGACTTCTTAAAATACCCGAAGCACAGAACTCCGAAGTGACCGTTAGATATTTACCTCTTTAAAATTTAGGCGGCTCTAGAACTTCGTGGGCTATTAGGATCATTCGATCAAAAGGAAACAAGCATCAATGGTAGACATCGTGCGCATTTTATTGTTAACTAAAAAACAATGAATTAGATTTAAAATTTTAAAATTCATTTACTAAGTTTCCGCTTGCTTTGGGTAAAATCATATTTTCATTTGGTGAAAAGTAAAAATCTCAAACATTCAAAATTGTATTTGTTCCAACATAGGCTCCATATGGGCATCACTTCTCCTTGTGAGACATGGAAGAACAGTATACCAAGGGCCTTTATTGGGTAAATGGAGTCATTATTGCATTTTTGGGAAACACCTTTTAGGAATTAATCATACACAAAAAAAACGAACTTCAACCGAATCTCAGAAAACCTTCAAAACACACCTAACTTTTTTTATCTCAAGTTAGGCTATCTTAAAATTTCCCTTTCCTAAACCAAATTTGGATCTCTTTAAGATAATCAAAACAACTTTAACTGAAATATCAGACTCTGACTGACTTTGTTCGCATCAAGGTTAAATAGATGTAACAATTTATTTAGGGGATCCCTTGCTGGTTCAGAATGTAAATATTACTTGAAAGAGAACTAGATGTCAGAGTACGTTATGTAGATATATATGACAAACATACAGATATCATAGATATTTCTTCACTGCCAGCGAGCCTGTTCAGTACCCCGGTGAATTTATCTACTTCTCCCATTTAATTTCCTTTCACCACTTCAATTAGCACTTTTGCACTTTGTTGAGATGAGGGCAATCACTAAATGAATTTCCTTTCATCATCTCTTTTTGGACAAAATGGGGGAAATCGAATTACAAATTTCCTTTCACCATCTGTCTTATATTTTAATATTTTGAAGTGGGGGAAATCAATTTGTATGTATCATACAAGGGATGATATTTGCTTAAAATTTTTAAAGGAAGCTCTGTCATAATTTTTAAGTATACCCTTAAACTAATTTTCTTCCAATTTTAAATACACCTTCACCTATAGGGAAGATTTTCAGAGATCAACCTTGAGCGAATTAGTCAGTTTAAAATACGATACAAGAGCTAAAGTTATCAGGATTAGCCTAGACATATTTTCTTTCAGTTAAAATCAAAGGAACACAAATATTTTCTCCTAATCTCGTTTTAAAGGTATGTTTTTATGTTTTCAGAGTCAAGGTGAAATTCTTCCTTTCTATGAAGACCAAGGAAAGGCTAGCGAAATTCAGAAGTGAATAAAAGCTCGAGAATAGGTAAAATAAAATAGAATGAGGACTCAAAGGGTATGATGCAAAAGAATCTCATTACCGCATAAGTTTGTTTATTGATTCTCGAACTTCCTTTCGACCCCTTTTTTATTCTTATTTTCTTTTTCTTTTTATTTCATTTTTTTGTTTCTTTTTTATTTGATTCGGATAAGGCTTTAAAATTAATATGTAAATTTATACTTTTCTGATTCTTTATCAGGTGAAAATATTTACATGGGTGAAACCCCTTTTACATCCGATAAGATTTCCTTAGAATTTTAGCTTGAACTAGCAGGATAGGAGTTCATACCTCATATTTCATTTATATTTTCAATCAAGCAGATCATTAATTTATCACCTGTTTTGAGAGAAAGAAAATGTTTTGAAAACTGAGTGTTGGATTTTGATACATCTTTATCTCTCATCTAATAGTAAGAATTTTGCATGGGAACAAAATAGGAAATGTCAGAAAGTTCCACATAATATAAATGATATGTGGTACAGATGCTTTTATATTTTTTTTCATGATATCAAGTAAGCATGGTTAATATACAACAAAGGTAAAATTTGGATAATTTACAAAAAGAAAATAAAATTACAATTTGAAATAGAAAACAAACATCAATATAAACTAGTATATACAATGGGAATCTGAAATATGACTATTGCATAAAATGTTTTAGGTCATGCCCATTGATAGGAGCGTCAAGAATTTTTTCGTCAAGGTTTTCCAGTAAGAAGGAATTTTTCCCGTCAGCAACTGCAATCCTAAATGGCCTGAACCAGAGATGGTTGAACTTGCCATGTTTCCTTGCGTATTCTTTCCTAGCTTCCCACTTCAAAACTAGATTGTCGAGGAGAAACTCTTAGTCTTTATCTTTTTTATCGAAAAGGGACCTCATATTATCTTGTTACTTTTGAATTTTCTCATCTACTTCGGCCCTATTTTTATGGACTTCGATTATTTGATTTATCCTTCCGGTAATGTTGTTTGGCTCTTCATTTACATCTTTCCATAGCTTCATCACAGGAAGAGCGAGATTGATAGGAAGTACAACATCAGTACCATAAACGAATTGAAAACGAGACATACCTATTGATTTTTTGGTTCTGATTTGATTCTCCCATAAGGCATATTTCAGGTGGATGTGCCAAGCCTTCTTATTCTCTATTAACACCTTTTTTATTATAGTCATCACGCTTTTGTTTGAAAATTTGGAAAACCCATTTCCCTGAGGATAATAGGTTGTAGAATGTTCCAACATGATATTGTATTTTTGGCATAAATTGACCATTTCCAGAGACTTAAAATATTGGGCGTTGTCAGTAACTATTTTCTAAGACCACCAAATATCAATAGGATGTTCTCTTCCAAGAAGTTTATTACTACCGAATCCGTAGCATTTCGAGTTGGAATGGCTTCGACTCATTTCGTGAAGTAATTGGTAGAGGTTAAAATCCATCTATGTTGAGCGCTTGATTGCGGATGGATTTCTCCAATGAAGTTCAGGCCCCATTGTTGAAAAGGGGCTTCATCTTTTACCAGGATTAAATGTAGGGTAGGGAACATTTGCTTGCCAGCGAACAGTTGGCAGGAATTACAGGCTCTAACTTTCATGTTTACATCGGTGAATAACTTTGGCTAATAATATCTAGCTCTTAAAATCTTGTAGGCCATTTCCCTCCAAGCGTGGTGTCCTCCACACTATCCTTCATGAAATTCATTTATGACGCCTTCGGTCTCATATTTTGTTAAGAAACACAACAAGAAACCTAGAGGATCCTTCTAGTATAGATGGCCATCAATAATACAATATTTAACTACGTGTAGCTTCAAAGTTATTTCTTTGGACAAAGTCATGTCATTTGAGCACTGAAGGTAAGGAGGTATGAAACAATATCACAATACCAAGAAGAGGAAGAAAACTTGTCTTCAATCCGAATTGTAGGTGTTTGATCATCAAGTTTCTCTATATCCGAGAGATATCCGTGTGATTCCAGGTGATTTATCCCGAGCGCCCGGAAATTTGATTCGGCTAATAGTTTTGTCAGGCCTTGACCTTTGACTAGCTTGGTCGGTTTCACTTCTATATCAAACTCTTGAATTTTAGCCAACCACCAAGCTCTCTTTCCATCAATGTCTAGCTGAACCAATACGTCTTTGACCACAGTTGTTGGCACGTAAGGGATTATTTTGGAATGCAACACATATGTCCTGAAATTATTGAGAACTTTTACCATTGTGTAGGCTTGTTTTTCAAGTATATCATATCTTAATTTTGCATCCCTGATAATTTTACTGAAAAATTTTATCAGCTTCTTGAAACCTTCTTCGTTCTTTTGCAGGAGAATCGCAACGATAGTATGTTCAGAAGCGAAAGAGAAGATCAAGAATTATTTAGTGTAGTTTGGACTTGCTAGTACTGGTGCTTCACCTATATATTTCTTGACTCGCTCGAAAGACGCTTTGGATTCTGTAGTCCACTTCACTTCATTGTCCTTTTTCAACATATATGTAATCAATTTGATAATTTCAGCGAAGTTAGGAGTAAATCTTCTCAAAAAAAATATTTTTCGTAAAAAATATTTGATTTCTTTCCTATTTATCCGAATGTTTATCATATCAATAGCCTCAACTCACTTAGGATATTGAATCCATTCTTTGAAACTATATGGCCTAAAATATTACCTTCTGGCATAACAAAATGTGACTTTTTAGGGTTAAGAGACAAACCGAATTTTTTGCATTTCTCAAAAGTTAAAAAAAAATTGTCTCTCTCACCGATGAAAGCTATATCCATCGCTCTTTGGAAAGTATCTCTTGCATTCATCAGACTGAAAGGCATCTTGTCATACATGAAGGTCCCCCACAAAGTGGTAAATGTAATCTTTTATTTGTCATTTTCATTTACGACGATTTGGTTATAACCTGAAAAACCATCAATCATAGAAATCCTATTGGCTCCTATTACCTTCTCTAGTACATGGTCCATCTTCAAAAGAAGGTAATTATCTTTGAGAGATGCCCGATTTAAATTTATGAAATCTACAAATAACCTTATTTCGTCGTTCTTTTTTCTAACGAGAACCAAATTGGCCACCCATTCAGAATATCTTAGTGGAACAATGATTTTTGCATCTAGGAGCTTCTTTACCTCTCGTTATGTCACTAGCAGGAGGATATGATTTATCTGTCTATGATTTTACCTCAAAGGTTTGATACCATGATTCAAAGGAATCTTGTGTTCAATAAAAGACGTATCATAAGTTTTTATATCATCATAGGACCACGCAAAAACATATTTATATTGCCTAAGAAACTCAACATATTTATTCTTCATTTGAGCTGGAAGGTATTTAGATTTCTTGACCAGTTTAGGATCTTCTTTAGTTCCTATATTATAGTCTTCAACCTCGTCGGGCTGAGGTCATAAGGTAGAATTTAAAGATATGTCATCATGGTCAAACAATCTCTCTAAGGGAATCAAACCTTCGGGGGTCTGATTTTTCTTAAGCACGAGCATGCGATGGTTTGCAATCTTATCCTTGAATTTTCCAAGGTCTTCACCTTTCTGCATGACCCAATTAGGATCATTATGGTTTTCCTGATCTATGTGAGTCTCAGAAAAATCATCGACCATTTCAAGGTATGGTTCGATTTTTTCATCGTCTTCAAAGAATTTCTAGTGCTGAACATTTTTTTGGATCAAAGGCCTGTGTCTCATTTCGATGTGATATTTCAGTTTTAGGACAGTAGGTGGTACAAAGGTCGCAGCAGCTTTGGCTAAAGAATTGGCTTCCTGATTTTCCATTCTGGTATGGAGTGAATATTAAAGGATGAGAAGAAATTCTCTATTAAATCCTAGGAACAATTTATGTATCACCTTAGCCTTGGATGCTTAGCTTGATACTGTGTTTTTATTTTTTTCACAATGAGCTCTGCGTCACCGTAAACTATCAGATGTTCGATTTTTTACTTTCTGGAAGCCTCTAAACCTAAGACTAAAGCTCTATATTCATAGACATTATTCATATAATCTATGTCCCATTGTAATTTATATGAGAAGGGAATAACGTACTCATCTCTTGGTGCTACAAATAACACTCCATCCCCTACTCCTTCGCAGGACGAAGAACCATCAAAAAACATTTTCCACATTCCTTCTCTACTATTTACATTTTTCTTCATTTTTTCTATTTTTTTATTATCTTCTTCTGTACATTCTTTGAAAACGTCATCTATCGATAATATACAATTTGCTAAGTCCTGATCAGCAACATAGACTGGGTAATTATTTGGGTTTTGAGGATCACTTACCATATGCACCAGTCTAGTTTCTCTTTACAGTCTTGTGAATTGTCCACCGAAAATTGGGATCGTAGCGTAAGTCATGTCCAACTAAACTGATCCTCCTAATTTGGTGCCCCAAGACTTGGATAGAAGCATGTCGTACTTGGCAGGGATGTCAGCAACAACCACATCCATAAGGACACTTTTCACAGGTATATGTGCAAGATTTACTACCAAATCTTTGATCATGCCTAAACACTTAAATTTTCTAGAATCAAACAAATACAAGTCTTGATGAGGTCTAGTGATTTCGAGGCCTAGCTTATCCATGATAATTTTAGGCATTAAATTATGAGAGGCCCCAGAGTCTAACATACAATTGTGGAGTAAATTATCATGCACAGTTAGTGTAATATAAAATGGAGCAACATAATCCTTATTGTTTTCAATGTGAGGACCGAACATGATTGTAGGTCTTTCATCCTACAGATTAATTACATATGCATGACATTCAACAACATAAAAATTTATCGCTTTAGTCATTTTATTTTTATAAATCGGGTTTTTTGCATGTTCAACCAGAGACATTGGGATTTTAATTTTATTTAGTTCATTTTCTAAACTGAAACCTCCAATTGTTTTTTCAATTTATCTGGTCGGGACTTATTTTTCTGTATTTTTCAGTTTCTTAGTTTTCATTGTTCTTGTTTCAATTGGCTTTGTTCATCCAACTTGCACTTCATTTGATTGTTCAGTGACTACCAGCTCATTCATTTTATTTCACGACAGAATCATTTTTGGTGGAACATTCGTAGAATTCTTTTCTCTGGGCTTTAGATCGTACTTTTGTTGGAGTTCGACCATTATTGAGTCGGTGAGACCTTGATATGTAGAATATCCTAGATTTTTTATGCTTTCCTCATTATTAAATAGGGTTTTTGGGTCTAAAGATTTTTCATAATCCTTCCTCGTTAAATGTGGTTGAATATCGTCATCACTAATGTTGTTCATATCTTCTTCTAACTCTTCATAACCTTTCATTTCATCCCTCTTCATAAAATTTTCGGTTTTAAATGAGGCTTTGATCTTTTGATCTTCATTTTTTACTTGGTTCTGTTGTATTTGAGGGTTAGGGTTTCTCTTGAACTAACTCCTAACATATGGATCAAGTTTGGATTGATCTAATTCCATTCTAGATATTTTGTTTGATAAATATTTGATTATCTTGGCCATCTCATCCATTTTTTCTTGTGTTGACTTCCCAGATCCATAGGGTCCTACTTGTTCCTTGAAATGCTTAGGTTCTTTGGTTCCGCTCTCAATATTAGTTTTTTATTTCCTAGATGACATCATATTTGATTCAATTTCTATGGCATCGTCTTACATTCCTGACAAAGTGGCCGATATTATTTCTCTTAATAGGAGAGCAAAGTCGGGTTCAAAATCCCCTTTAAAAGTTACCTTCGCAGTAGGTTGAGAGGGTTTGACTTCAACTAGGATTTTGTTATACAGTTTGTTGAACCTATGAGTAAATTCAAGGACTGATTCAATATTCTTTTTTCTTAAAGCCTCAAATTCATTTAAATAATAGAGATGGTATTTTTTCTCGCCCCATTGTCCGAGGAAGGCACTTTCTAGTTCGTAATAAGATCGTATGGAACCTATAGGAAGTCCTCTGAAACAGGTTCTCACTTGTCCTTCAAAGGTTTGTAATAACATCCTCAAGTAAACATCCTCATGTTCGATGCCAAGGATATCAGCAAACTGATAAAAAAAGGCTATGTGTTCAGTTGCGGTTAGATCTCATTCTCCCATGAATTTGGGGAGATTCTTCGTGTAATTTTCGGGCAAATCATGAAGGACAACGGGGAGGACCAAGGAATCATATCTAGTAGGTACCTTGGAAAATATTATAGGGGGTTTAACTTTCCCTTGACCTTTTCCACCTGCTCCTCTACCTCCGGCGCCTCCAACAGTAGCCATTGGAAGTCTAGGGGATGAACTTCGGGAGCCAAAAAGGGGATTTTCAAAAACTTCGAGGGGCTGAAGTGGTGACCCTTTGACTACTTCAATATGTGGCAAAGGAAGTTCCAGAAAAATACCGTTAGGAGATGGAAAATCTATATGAGGTGGAAAAGGAAAACTTGGGTTGGTTTTCTCAGATTTACAAGATGTATATATAGGAGAGACGATAGGGGGTGAATCAGGGTATAAGGAGTACTCTTCAGAGTTTCATGAAACTGAAACCTTCACTTAGGGAAGGGAGAGAATCGACAGAGTGTCAATGACAACAAGTATTGAAAGGGATATTTTTTTATCATTGGTAAAATTATCTTTCGAGTCAATATCAACTTTTAACTTGGGAACGCTTACCTTAAGAGTTTTGAGTTTAGCCTCAGGGTCACTAGTTAATGGCTCTGCAGAATGAATTTTTTTTAAACTTTCTTTAGGGGTTAGTTCTTCAATTGGAACCTTAGAATTAACTTGTGTAAATTTGGGTTGAAATACTTTACCTGTTGATGTAGTAGTAGATTTGGGGTATCCCTTTGGTTTCAACAACTTTTTTGGATCTGACACTGGTGTGGTCTACTTATCGTCTGGATTTTTGCGAGTACTCTTTCAACCGAATGCCAGTTTTGTATATGGTGGAGTCACCAAGTGAAAGATAAAAATAATCCTTACTTATGTATTCAATATTTTTTCACTATCAAAGATAGAAATTTACCTTGTCGTTTTCCCAGGGAAAATGATCCAGGGGATCAAATTTTGCTCAAAAATTCAAAGTGCTCAGAATCACTTCAAATCGAATGGGAGCATAGGCCTCGTCGTTACGAACCCAACGCAACTCATTTGGGTTCAAACGAACATCGGGAGTGAGAGATAACGCATTCTGTTCAAAATGACAAACAAACAAAAAAATGGATGTTGACTGTACAGTCCGTACAGTCTGTACGGATGCTGACATGGCAGTCTGTACGACGCGTGGCAGGACCGTACGACAGGTGGCAGAGATGAGTGGCAGACAGTTGGCAGTTAGGTGGACGAATAGTCTACTGACACATGGCATTTTCTGTCCAATGGTTTGGTGCCACGTGGCCCAGTCGTGGGCTGCCACGTGGCACCTTGTTACTGGTTGTTGGTTTAAAATTTATGGAGTCCATGGGGATCGAACCCCAGACCTCCCCACCAGTCCAAACCTTTGCAAAGTTCATGCTACCAACATACCACATTGTATTGCTTGTTATATATATGGTTTTGAATATATTAAAGTTCGAGTTGGTGTATGGTTCATGCGGGGGTCCGGGCTGGGGCTTAGCCCTAGCCTCCGGTCGCATATAATGTTACCATATGACCCGTGGTCATACCATATGCCTGTGTGGTTTTATATTTGGTTTAAACGGTTATAACGCCTGCCACTTGTCCCTTTTCTATTCGCCTTTGGGGACGGAGCCCCGTTTGCATTTGCACGTGGTCACATGGGCCACATGACCTCGGCCTTGGCGGTTAGGGGCTAGGTGGGCCCATAACCATCCTATAGTTTGCATCGTTTATGTGGTTGCATCCGGTGCTGAGTTTTAACGCATAAAAGTGCGTGGGGGCTAGGTTGAGCCAACAAGGGTGCAATTTGTCGATCCAGAGACAGCAAGTTTGAAGGGAAACTTCTAGGAAGCCTATCTTCTTCAATTTTTGGCCAAACGAGGTGTCGAAAAAGCCTAGCTAGGGGATTTTGGACATTCTAGAGCCATTGGTGCCATCTATTTGGCATTTTGAGCATTGTAAAGCACATATTTGAGCACTTTGAGCAAATAATACAAAAGATCCATTGGAAGTTGGACCATGAGATGTAGCCCAAGAGAGGGGTGAACTTTTTTATCATTTGCTATGTTATGTGTTTTCTGTTCACTGTTTATTTCTGCTATTTATATGCATCTTGAATGAGTAATTTATATAAAAGTTGTGTTTCAAAGTCGATCCATTTGCATTTTAACACATAAATTAAATCTTGCAAATAATTTCAAGAATACAAGTCTTTTTCATTTTTAGATCAAGTTGGTATCAGAGCATAGGTTTTTGAAGACTTGATTATTTGCAAGTGTTTTTTTTTCTGATGCTCACAAGGTTGAAACTCACAAGAGGATAAGGTCAACTTGTGGAGCCAAGTTCTCATCCTTCAAGGAGGAAGCTTATATCATCACCACAAG
>SNQJ01S0177073.1:0-12823 GCA_010110895.2 Picea sitchensis | reverse complement strand
CTTTTGGAGGTCCAAAAGCTTTCCAATGGGGAGGTGTGATCTAGGGGATCAAATTTTGCTCAAAAATTCAAAGTGCTCGTAATCACTTCAAATCGAATGGGAGCGTAGGCCTCGTCATTATGAAACCAACGCAACTTGTTTGGGTTCAAACGGACGTCGGGAGTGAGAGATATCATGTTCTGTTCAAAATGACAAACAGGCAAAAAAAGGGATGCTGACTATACAGTCCATACGGATGCTAACGTGGCAGTCCATACGACGCATGGCAGGACTGTACGACAGGTGGCAGAGCTGAGTGGTGGACATTTGGCAGTTAGGTGGATGAATAGTCTGCTAACATGTGGCATTTTCTGTCCAATGGTTTGGTGCCACGTGGCCCAGTCGTGGGCTGCCACGTGGCACCTTATTATTGGTTGTTGGTTTAAAATTTATGGAGTCCGTGGGGATAGAACCCCGGACCTCCCCACTGATCCAAACCTTTGCAAAGTTTTCACTACCAACATACCACATTGTATTGCTTTTTATATATATGGTTTTGAATATATTAAAGTTCGAGTTGGTGTATTGTTTGTGCGAGGGTCCGGACTAGGGCTTAGCCCCTGCCCCCAGTCACATATAATGTTACCATATGACCTGTGGTCATACCATATGCACATGCAGTTTTATATTTGGTTTAAACAGTTATAACGCCCACCACTTGTCCCTTTTCTATTCACCTTTGGGGACGGAGCCCCGTTTGCGTTTGCGCGTGGTCACATGGGCCACATGACCTCGGCCTTGGCAATTAGGGGCTAGGTGCACCCATAACCGTCCTACAGTTCGCACCATTTGTGTGGTTGCATCTGGTGCTAAGTTTTAACGCATAAAAGCACGTGGGGGCTAGGTTGATCCAACAAGGGTGCAATTTGTCGATCCAGAGACAACAAGTTTGAAGGGGAACTTCCAGGAAGCTTATCTTCTTAAATGTTTGGCCAAACGAGGTGCCGAAAAAGCCCAGCTAGGGGTTTTTGGACATTCTGGAGCCATTGGTGCCATCTATTTGGAATTTTGAGCATTGTAAAGAACATATTTGAGCACTTTGAGAAAATAATACAAAAGATCCATTGGAAGCTGGACCAGGAGATGTAGCCCAAGAGAGGGGTGAACTCCTTTATCATTTGTTGTGTTATGTGTTTTTTGTTCACTATTTATTGTTGTTGTTTATATGCATATTGAATGAGTAATTTATATAAAATTTGTGTTGCAAAGTTGATCCATTTGCATTTTAACACATAAAGTAAATCTTGCAAATAATTTCAAGAATACAAGTCTTCTTCATTTTTAGATCAGAAAATAACTTTGTTTCTTCGTCCTCAACAACGACACCAAAAAGATGTTGTTCCTAATGTTAATCTTAAGTATCAAAGAGTAATGTCAAGCATCAGGAATGTTTAAAGAGAATGTTTTAACGAGTGCTTTTCCTACCTTTAATTATACAAGAAATGACCCTTAAATGAAATTAATAATAAGACAATACATAGGTCGTATTCTTTTTTCTAAATCACAATTATAATATCAAATGGTGTGAAGGAAAGTTACAAAACTGTTAAGCAAATCTAGGCATCATTTGCAGATGACTCTCACCTTGTTTGCAGTCGAATGAAAGTAGATAGCTCACCCTTGAACAAAATATAAAGTACAGTAATTCACACAGCTTGCAGGTCTTGTTTTACTCACAGTAAATACATATGAAAAACTGCTTACTTAATGAATTACTGATATAATATGGTTACAGTATTTGTAATACTAAATTGCAATCAATCACTTATAAAGGAATTACATAAGGAATTTCGAAGATATGTAAATACAGAAGAAACACACGACTCAAACTGAATGAAAATTAGAATCTTTGTCTGCACTTGTATTAATACTCAAAAAGGAGAGTTTTCTCTATTACATCCAACAAGAAGTAGCCTTGAATCTATCTTGAATATATGTATTTATACAAAAACTTTCACAACTCAAAATGGTTGGACTTCTTACAATATTTTATTAAAATAACATATATCTGAATAAGACAACAATATGTAAAATCTGATGAGTTTCGTTAGCATTCTCCTCTATATCTTCATCTGCTAGGATAAAACGTCTCTTTTCCTTAGTCCTTTAGGCTGAATACAGATGTCATATAGGCCACCTTAATAATTTAGTATACCTTCTTGGTCGTTTTAGTTTTGTTGCCTTTTGTCCCTCCAGACAAGTTCAACAATGCAACGAATCATAGTTGAGGTCAGGGGGGAAGGATAATCAGATGAATGGCACTGCATGGCTCATCAAGAATGTATAACGAGCACAAGGAAAAGTAACCGTTTTTGGAAAGAATGATAATGAAACAAGTGTATGATGATGAACTAGGGATAAGTGGATAAGCGAAGATTAGAATGCAAGTGAATGAGGCAAGGTAGGGAAGGCAGAAGGAAAGAGCATTGTGCATGTTTTCTTAATTTCTCCTAGCTATGCTTGTTTTTCCATGTTCAATACATTGGTTGCATCTATCCAATAATTATATCACAAACCTTGAGGGTTGAATTGTTTCATTTACCTCAAAGGTGAATAACTTCTTTTCTACTTGAGGCATCTTTTCTTGGATCATTTTCACTTCTCAAGCTATGGCTTGGAACTATGAGATCGGATTCACTAGCCATTTATTTATCTTAATAAGATCAATTTGGCTCATGTCTTGAATGGATGTTAGAGTATATTCTCCTTTCTCTTTCTAGAATTCTGTTGATTTATTTCAATATCAATTTGCCCCATGGATTTTGAGATATTACTTTCCTCAAAATAAATTAGCTTCTTATCTAATGATGACAACGCTTCCAGGAAAGCATCCTTTACCTCCCTAGATAATATTTTTCTTTCTTCCAAATTTGCTTCTCAGAAATTTAGGGCCATATCCCCTCTTAATTGTTCATAAGGGGAGAATAGAGAAAAATTAGGGACATTATTGTTATGCACCAATATGATGGATTCTTTAAACTTACCTCGGGATCAGTGGAATTCTCTTTCTTTGACATAGATGTCCTTCAGAGATAGGTCTACTACCTAGTATCACTTTTGGATGACGTCTACCTTCAGAAAAAGGTCATGTTGGGAAATTTCCATCTTCTCATTTATTTTGAGTGCTTGAATTTGAAAGGACAAGATATATATCGAGGTACCTTCGGTTAGGTCTAATCTAGCTTGAAATTGTTCTATCACTTCATCTCCCTGAGTGACCAATCCTCGGTTAGTCTGTGAACTCTGATGGAGTTCCTCAAGGTTGGCTTGAAGTCGTTGGATTTGTTGTTGATCGTGAGCTCTGATTTGCTCGAAGTCTTGGATAATCCTATTCCCATAGCTTGGAATGGTAGAAATGAATGGGTTCAGCATTGGCAGGGATCCAACTCCAATTCATCAATGGAAAAGGTGTCATGAAGCAGATAACATCCATGATATATGCATATATGTAAAAGGCGGTGGGTTGTCCTTTCAATTTCATTGTTTTATATTCTACAATCCCCTTGGCCAAGTTATCAGACAACATTTTAGCCCAATTGAAAGTGAAACCTTCAGCTACCTCATGGATGATGGATGCCCATTCCACCGAAACATGTGTAGGGATTTTCTTACCAAACAATCGGCATAGCATAATGGCTATGTACACCATATGAGCATCCAAATATGTTGTGCCATATATACCATGAGTGTCGGTTGTGAATATCTTTGGGTGCCCCCACCATGACTTGATTATGTCATGAAAATTCTTGTCATATTGAACACACTCATTTTTCTCAAACTCCAGAATGAATGCAACATTGTATGTACATCTAGGATTAGGAGATATTTTATACATTACTTGCATATGTTCCAGTCGGAAAGAGATGACGACAATATTCTAATGGTTGATGATACTTCTGGTCTGGATGTCAACGTGCTCCAAGGGCCAACTTATCATGTCATTATAGGGATGAGTCTCGGCCATGAATCTAACTTGTGCAACTCTGTATGTGTTATGTGTCTGATTTTGGCTGCATAAGTGCCATCCTCTTCTCTGACTAAATCCTCTGCACAATTAATGATTTCACACTCTAGAAACTCGAACACATGCGACCAAGTTTTAACAGTGTCTGTGACTCGCGACGTGGTGTCCAATAGGACGTCCACATTTGGGTTTGATTCCTAGCTCGCTGCATCACGTTTTTTTGTCATTTTTCGTGGCGCCATAACTTCTAAGGATACAGAGTGAAGTTACCTATTGCAGAGAAAATCCATCAGTCTTTTAGACAGATAAGACTTTATAATTGCAGAAGGTGAAAATGAATTCAAAATCGAAGTGATTTTATTCAAAACAGAGTCATTGATTTTTGTATAGCTTCACTAACGAAAATTTATTACCGTTAATGGAAATGTCTACCTGGTGATCCACAATCCATGTTTGAATCATCATCCTTAATTAGTCATAAATGCCATCAATACTTCAATGATTCATGTTCGGTA
This sequence comes from Picea sitchensis, assembly GCA_010110895.2. NCBI lineage: Eukaryota > Viridiplantae > Streptophyta > Pinopsida > Pinales > Pinaceae > Picea > Picea sitchensis. The sequence goes on along the minus strand of SNQJ01S0177073.1, from coordinate 8,305 downwards.
TTTTTAGATGTGATAGGGTGGGAACCTCCCGAATCCTAAATCCGCAAATAGATTAATTTATGAATAATCACTCATAAAACATTAATTAATCATGTTTAAAGTGGTTCATTAACTTCAAGTTTTTCGGGAGTTCGAACTTCGGGTATTTTTTATGTATCTCGAGTAGAACTTCTCGAAACCTGAAATTGCGAAGCAATTAATTATGTAGTAATTGAATTTAAGTCCCAATTAATCACTTTTAACTTTAAGTATTTCGGAATTTCGGACTTCATAGATTTTAGGATATGATATAAGAAAAATGTTTGAACTCTGAACTGTGAAGTCATTAATTATCTCTTAATCATGATTAACTTAATTATTCAATGTTCAATACTTTGGCATTTTGGTACTTCGATAATTCGGGAATTCGTTCTCTGTTAAAATTTTGAAGGATCATCTCACGTAGTGATTTGGCATAGATGACGTCACTTTGGATGATGTGTTGAGAAAAGAGGGGTGCCACATGTTTCTTGGAAATTTGTGAATCCTCCAATGGAAAAGTAAAAAATGGGTTCCATGTGTCGACTCAGGAAAGACATAACAGGTACACATGCCTTAAGACTTGTGTGTTTAAAAGGTTTATTTAAAGTCATGAACAAACACCTTCAGGTTTCATAGCTTCGGAGTTTTTATTGTTAAGACTTCTTAAAATACCCGAAGCACGGAGCTCCAAAGAAATCGTTAGAGATTTACCTCTTTAAAATTAAGGCGGCTCCAAAACTCTGGGGGATATTAGGATCGTTCGATCAAAAGGGAAAACTCATCAATGGTAGACATCATGCATGTTTTATTATTAACTAATTAGCAATGAATTAAATTTAAAATTTAAAAAGTCATTTACTAAGTTTCCTCTTTCTTTGGGTAAAATCATATTTTCATTTCGTGAAAAGTAAAAATATCAAACGTTAAGAATTGTATGTGTTCCAACAGGTAGGAGGATGAAATGCCTCCTATGAAAGAAAAATTTATCGATGATGGAGCACATTCCATGGGAAATTGGGGGTAGTGAGTTCTTCTGGGATATCTTCATCGCAGTAAAAAATGCGAGAATACAGTAGATCATAGAAGGTGATAGGGGGGACTATCGATGTGTGGTTGTCCTCCTGTGGTGAGGACACAGACAAGATATCATGTACGGGGTGTGAGGGACCGTTGGACATAAAGTGAATATCTCAATACTGTGGAGAATGACTCATTAGCATAGGTACTGATGATGATATGTATAGAATATCAATAATGTGAGCCTCAGTAGAAGGTGGTCGGGTGGGCTTTGACCGAGACATTTAGTTTACTACGACTAAGGTTTGGCGAAATTGAGGTAGAGCTGAGGAATGATGAGCGTAATGGCCATATTTTGATCATATGGAACAAGCAAATTTGGTTTGCAACCCTTTATTTCCTGTAGTGGAGGAATTTGGAGTAGTAGTGGACATACTTGGTGGAGTGGTGAGCAATGTGGTTTCTCTAGGGAGTTGGATCAGATTGTGTAACTTGGGAAGAATAGGGCATCTATTAGTGGGGTGCCCATATCTTTTGCATAGTGCACAAGTAGGTTGAACTCAAGGAGGAAGTGGGGTTTTGGGATCTTTCTTCTTTCATCTTCCCCTAACAGTAACAGTGGTGCCAACAGTGGGGAAAGATGGAGTGTGGCAAGAGCTTGTACTAGAATTTGCATCGATATCCCCTCTTTCTGAGGAGGGAGAGATGGTTGAGGAACCATCACAAGTGGATGTAGATACCATGTAGGGATAGCAAGCACCATGTTAGGAAGGGTAAGGGTTGCAGCTACCTGAAATGATTGGACTCCATGTGGGGGGTAGAAGAAGGGAATTTGGGTAATGGATTGGGGGACTGTCTCCAAAACCAGGATTTTCCCTTGGAAGGGGGGGGGGGAATTGAGGATAAGTGGCGCAATAATGTTCTCAGGGTATTCCTGAGGTAATGGTTCTTCAACTAGTGGAACGTCAAGGTGAGGAGAGGGCTCAGTGGGAGGAAGAGTGTCTCTAATATCTGTTCCATTAGAATATACTACACACACTTGTGCAGAAGGGTGTAGGAGGGGTGGCGCTCCATAATATGCCCCCAACAAAGATGGGTCCTTGAAAATATCAAGACCCATGTTGATGACTGAATATGCGTTGGAACTAGTGTGCACAAGGGGAAGGATGTTATCAATGTCGGCGGAATGGTTAGGCTCATAATGTTTTATTTGGTCGATGGTGACGATCTTCCAGTTGTGGGGGGACATCATTGTTTGAAACACAGAAGAGGTCATCGCCTTCATAGAGTACATGTAGCTACATCTGAAAAATATATTGTAATCAAGTGGGGCATAGATAACTTCAATGTAGATGAGGATGTTTTTTCCCCTGAGTTCAACGGGGACATTTTGGAAGATCCCTTCAAGGTATGAGGATATACCATCGTAAGTTCGCAGGGTGATGGGAGATGGGACTAGTTCAGGGGAGTTGAGTTTCTGCCATACTACTTTGGACATGATGCATGTGGATGCACCTTCATTGATGATACATCGATGTACTTTGATGTTCCATATCTTAACTGGTATCTATAAGGCTACCAGCATAGGGAAGTGTGGTTCTCCGCTATCTAGATCAAAGGTGATGAGTCTAGTATCAGCTGGGTCGACTGCCCCCAAGGTGGAAAGCAAGGATTTCCATTGAGTTGGATAGGTTTGGAGGACCTCCAATATATATATGGCTGCAAGAGACTGAGATAAGTCATCGACCAGACTATAGTTATGGGTTTCCTTAGTTTGAGGGTTATTGACATTCCATCATAATGGAATGTGAGGAATGTGAATGTTGGGTTCAGTGTTACGGAGTGGAATCATCGAGGGTTGTCTGGATGTAGCCAGAGCTACTTCTGAAGTGGTTGGGGTAGATTCAAGGGGAACAATATGCTCGCGACCATGTGTTTGAAAAAGAATTTATTCTTCGCTGGTAAGGAGGATGTTGCGATCGGTCGGATTTCCAGGTTGAATGGGACCTAGTTTTTGATACTGTAGCATTTGTGGTGGGGTGGGGTGTACCTCTTGTTGGGTATTCATCACACCTTGATGTAGAATAGGGTTTTCCAAAATGACTGGAAGGGGATTTTTGAAGTACTATTGTGGGTCTTGCTGAGGGGTAGGTGACGTTGGAGGGCTTTGCACATTCATGGAGTCTTTCATCTATTTGAAGTCGACAATTTTGGAGAAATGGTGTGTATAGTGTCCATACTCACCACAAAGAGTGCAAGGGAAGTTATTCTGAATATTGTTGTTGTTATTCCCTTGTCATTTTTTATTATTGTCCCCTTGGGGGTTTTGGTTGCCTTGATTCTGGTTTCCCCCAGAAGGATGGTTTTGTTGGGGGTTATTTCCTCCTGGTCCTAGGTTAGTATTGTTTCAGTTTTTCCATTTCTTCTTGGCATTATTCAGCTAATGGGACGGATTTTCCGTATTCAACTTTTCAAAATTTTGAAGTTGTTGGATGGGAGAGGGCTGAAAAAAATTAACGCCGACTGGCTGTGCAGGACCAGGAAACATAAAATATGGATTGTTTTGTGGCAATGATACATAGGGTGCATAGGAAGGTGAATCACTTTCACTAGTGCATATATTATATGTTGAGGTAGAAGGTGAACCTGAACTTGGTTGAGAGGTTGAACGCATCATGGGTATCGGTGAGGGTCCATTCATTGGTGGGGGGGGGGAAGCAACAGGATATGGTTGTTGGTAAGGGTGCGAAGGGTAATATGATGGCCCTCCTTATGGTTATGGATATTGATGTGCACCATAAATAGATGGCGGTTGGTTGTAGGCTTGTTGGTCCATCATGGAACCAATCAACCTGTTAGCACTTGGTAAATTTCCTAGAGGTTGAAACAGAAGAAATTTACAAAGGTAACTATATCCAACCACTTTTAAAGATGGGATCTAGCCCTTCCAGATTCAGAGAGGGATCTCTCTATATGATTTAGCTATGTTTTCAATTTAGATATTAGGCTAGGTAAAGATATAGGTAGGTTTTGTTGTCAAAGTGTTTTTTTGAATTGGTTGCGACAGTCTACACATCCATTGGGCTATGGGGTTTGTGTTATAATAAACATGAGATACAATATAGAAACGCAAAGGAATATTTCTACAGGGTGAGATAATATACTCACTGGATCTTTTAGTAGCTTAAATGATGGGCAGAAGAAAAGATGAGAAAGATAAATTCAACTAAGAAGCAGTTAAGAATTCCTTAAATGAAAACACCAGAAGATAAACACTAAAATATTTCGAGTCAGAAATAGGGTATCCAAGATAAATCCTGCAACATTCGTTACTCTTAAATATTAGACTTAGAAAACAAGATGATCACAAAGAAAGAATAACATTCAACTTAGAGAGTAAACATCACCAGTGAGCACACGCAAGAATCCTGTAAAGTGCCTCCTTTTTATTAATGGAAGATATCTTCAAAAAGATTACAGTCTGATAGCGTTAGGGTGTGAAGATCAAAAACCCTCAATACTTCGAAAGGTGAAGTATTTATAACTCAAATTACAGACATTCCCATCATAACTAAATCAAGACGTGCTAATTCTATTTTTAGCCTAACTAATTTAACAAATCTTCTAAATTTCAAAACTGCTTGATGAATTGGTGAAACTGCACGCTGAATTTCTGGGTAGACCATTGATGAAGCCTTTGCATGACCTCATCTGTCTGGACAGGTGATTGGACCTGGACATCTCATCTACTAATCGAGCAGATCGCAGAGTTCCTCCCATCAGAGATGAATAGGCACAGTGACTTTGAGCAGTCTTCGATACACTTCATCCATTTCTGTATACTTGGCAAATGTAGGCTTAGTGAGGAATATGTATCGAATCTCATGTTGGATACTGATGTCCAACTGAAGGGCATCCAGGAATGCTTTTCTGGTGATGCTTCCTTGTATGCCTGCAAACTTTAAACTATCCTTGGACACCTCAGCCAATCTCTTCTTGTAATCCGGAAGTGTCATCAGTTTATCATTAATAACCTTCAGACTAGGTAGACCTTTCTTTTGGAGAGCCTCAATCTTATTGAAGAACCTTTGTACCCCCTGTTCCGTGATCTGAACCTTTTCTTCCAGTTGAAGCATTAATCCTCTCTTGGTCAAAACTCTTTTGACCTCAAGGATGGTATCTGTTCTGTCTTCGATCTTCAGCTCTTCTAGCTCTTCTCTGGTCTTAGAATTGAGGAACTTGATGATATCATTCACCTGTGTTGGCATCTCCCCCAATTCTACTCTGATCTTATCGATAGCCTGTTTGCTCCTCTGGACCAACTCATTCTGTTCAAAAACAATTTGGATCATGGGCCATATCTCATTTATGGACTTTGTGATGTATGTCCATACATTTTCTTTGACCTCAGCTAAAGTCTTCCCTGCCACTGTTTGCTTTTGGAGTTGTTGTAGCTCCTTCTTGAGCTGCTTTGTTACCTGCTTTGCCTGCGAGTCCTTTGTGGGCGGGAGCTTCAGTTGTTTCCTCAAGGAGGTGATGTCTGCATTCTTCTTCTTTATCACCTCCTCTGCATCTTTGACGTTCGAAGGATCATAGCCGATCTTGAGGACCAGCTCCTCCAAAGTCTTGATTCTATTTTCCTTTGCAAAGGACGATATCTTCTCCAGCTTGAGCTACGTTTGAGCGTTGTTCAATGATACCTGTAATTTTTCTGCAGAAGCAGAAGCATGCGCCAACGTATGGAACACCATCTCCCCTGTCTGTTTGTACAGATCCATCTTATCTGCTAGGTGCACATCCTTCGTCTGGAATTCGAAGGTAGCCCTCTTGTAGTCTATGATCACCTTGGGGTCTGGTACCTGCGCCTGGAGGAAGGCCATGTGCATCCTGCCTTTTTCTGTGTCAAATGAAAACAACAGCCTATGCTGCGCAGTCGACGTCTGCTTTCAAAACTGAGCGTAAGTACTGCTGGTAAGGGTCTGATTCTTTTTCTTAATCAGCTCGCACTTCTCAAAAATGCTCAACTTGGGCCCAGTCTTGCCTGGTTGAGAGTCCAATGGGGAGTCTGAGGATTTCCTTGGCACTACTGGGGTGATGTCCTTATATAGGCTTGAGCCGAAATGTGGGATGACAGACTTGACCACTGTGGTAGGCGGGGCTTCTTTCTCCCCCATAGGGCCAGGAACTAAAATTGTCTTGGGCCTCTTCGTGTGCAATTGCAACTCTTCGGACGACACCTCCGTGACAGACGGAGATAATTCTTGTCGAGGCCTTTTTTCCTTAGGGACCTGTGGTGTGGTCATTGGTGGCACAGTGGTCGGGGGAACCTGATGTTCCACTTCGACCAAGGTGTCAGGCACCCACACAGTCTGATTGGAAAATTTCTCAATTTCGAGCTTAGCTTCATGAACGTACATGATGTTTTTGTTCTTCACCCGCATTTCTGAGATGATCCCGCAAGGATCATAACGCCATGGGAAAATTAAGAAAAAATTCATCTCTCTTTGCATCCGGTCCGCTTCTTCTCCTGCGCCACGACTGTTGCAGATGAAGGAACCAATTTGCCCCTTGATTCTAAGTTGCTTCTTTTTCTTTAAGGATACAAAATGGATGTCATCTGAATTCATGATCTGTCTTATATACTCTAACGCAAAGATTCTTACCGACACATACTTTGGCAGCTTGTAGGGTGCCAAATCACACCCAAATACTCTGATCTCTGTGTGGTTTTGATACAGGTACCAATCCCCAGTCTTTGTGTTGTCCGAGAGATGCAGGATTCTCTAGACTTCGTCGTTTATTCGAGACTCGGGCCTGCCGCTCAACATGCTTACCACAGGGTGGTAGAACAGATTGATGAATGCCTTGAAACTATATTCTATGGAGTTATGCTTCAGCAAAGAGGTCCATGCTGTGACTAGTTGAGGCCTTCAATCTGCGCCCATTTTCTTTATGGAAAAACTAAATTTATCTGCTTGATAGAAAACAAACATGTAGGCCAGTATAGACGAGTATCTGAACATGCTTTCCATGCCAAAATTCACAAACTGTTCGTGAATATTGTCTGCCAAGAAGGTGTTGAAATCGAACTGGGTGGTGGGATTTTCATCAGTGGAGAAAATGGACGATGGGTAAGGGGGATTTGTGGAAGGGAATTGAGTGGAGGTGGGAAGGAAAAACTTGAATATTTGAGCTCTTTGGGGAAAAGTCATCTTCTGATACAACTCTGTAAGGATTTCCAGGTTAAAAGGAGACGCAGAGTCGGCACGGGGGATTTGCATCATTTGGTCTATGTCTTCGGGCGTGATGAGGAACAGGGTGTCTCCAGATGAAGAGACGACGACCCTCTGTTCGGGAATATAGTGAGCTTGGCATTTAAGGGTGAATTTGGGAAAATGGTGGATCTGGGGAAAAATGTGAAGGGGTAAATTGGACTCCCAGAGTCCAATTTCATCGCTCTGGTCCAGGAAAACCTCCCTGAGCCATGACTGGAGGTCTGAGAAATCGAAATCGCATTGGGTATCTGTGATCAATCGGTCTTTGTCGACCAGTGGGATCTTGTCCAGGTCGACGGGAGGTGGGAGAAAAGGATTTTCCTCTCCTTCTACTAATCTGGGCTTTGGCGCCATTTTTGCAACAGTACCTGCAATAAACACAAAGTTAGTGGGGTCGACTGACTCTGGATGAAGGCGACGGGATGTAACGAAGGAGAAATCGATGAGTTTCTCTGGTGTGACGGGTGAATAGCGAAAGTAGGCGAAATAACGGTAGTTTTATTTAAAATAGGGTCGGTTGGGCGCGAGAGACAAGTCAGCTGGATAATGGATAGGTTATCCAGTGATAAATGAACAACGGGCCACTTGGGGGTGAGATGGCAGGTGACAGTGGCTGAAAAATACGGACGGGTGATGTGACGACTAGGGATTGGAGGTAAAAGTCACAATAAGGGGCTGGTCATGAGTGAAAGGGGGTAGGGGACTGACAGCAGTTACGGATTCTTTTTTCTTTTTCTTTTTTTTCTTTTCTTTTTTTCTTTTCTTTTTTCTTTTTTCTTTTTTCTTTTCTTTTTTTCTTTTTCTTTTCTTTTTTCTTTTCAAATTATTTGCAGAATGAAAAATCATTTGTCAACAAAAATACTAGAGACAGATAATATCCCAGTCACCAGTTGATTCCCGTAACTTATGGGGTGATAACAGCGGCTCCACCTGGGGATGGTGTTGGATTACTGAGAGGGGGGGTGAATCAGTAATAGAGCAATTTAATCCCT